>JAFKAK010000692.1:0-17103 GCA_019914995.1 Acanthochlamys bracteata
ATAGACTCCCTCTCACATGAGCCTCTGTGAGTGCCTTGTAAGGCACTCGTGATAGCAGTGTGATGTTTTGGATCAAATCACGGTAGATTCTCTTCTCCTCTCAGAAGTTTGTCATTTTCTTTCTCTCGCGTGGTTCTAATTTGTTCACTTTATCATCTCTCCCAGTCTCGCTCTCGAGATCAAGTGAGAGCTTTCTCTCGTCAAGTCTTCATCTAGATCTTCTCCTTTCAGCCGTCTTGCTTTCGGCTCCTTTACGGCAAGTCGCTCTGTCGATCGTCGATCTTACGTCTCAATCATTGCGGCTCCTCTCGTCAGCCTTCACCTCTCATTTCCTCGATCTTACGTCTCTTAGCTGCCACTAATCTCTCTGACTTGTCGGGTTTCATCTTCATCTCGTTCTCTCTCCCAAGCGAAGAGGCTTTTGTCTCGTCAGCTGACTGCATCGGCTTTGAGCTAAAGTTATCTCTCCCCTCCACCTAAAGTCAAGTTGATTTCTCGGTGTCTTCGATTCGAATTTGATTCTGATCCAACGATGTTTTATTTTAGTACAATTTTAATTTTGAATTTGGATGATTTGCTTTTTATTTTTGTTGAATATTTTTTAATGTTGTTAATTGCTTTTTGATTTATGAGTATATTGTTTTGATTTTATGATGTATTACTTTAATTTTATGGTGTATTGCTTTGAATCGTTTTTTTTTGTTGCGAATTCGAGGGCTTCGATGCTGTGCATGTACATTCATGCGAGCCCCAGAAAGCAATGGAATTAAATCAGGTTGGAGCTCACAGTGCTTTTGTTAGTGCTTAAATCATGTTCGAGATGAAGAGGCAATGATGGTGAAAATTGCACGATGTAGGATTTGTTACATTGTTTGTGTTTGTTCTTTTTCTCTTTGCATTGTCTCTTAAAGTAACCCGGTAAGGCGTTAGGATGGCGATGGCTAATAAATTGTGTGTGCTGTGTTGTGACATATAAGCGAGTGCATAGAGGGATGGTAGTGGATGAGGTGAAAGGAGAATCAGGCTCTGAAGCTCTCTCTCTGTTATTGTAGTTGTTGGAAAGTATATTAAGAAATTACTTTGCCATTGTATTCTAACTAAGTTAAACATAATTGATATTGTGGACGACATGTTGGGCAGTGTTCACTACGGCTTAAAATAAGGCATCCTAATTATTAGGCATTTCGATTGTACTCTCTAACCTTTAAATATATTGATCTGTATAAGAGATGAAATTGTAACTAGTATCTCTGAGTGATAGTAGTCAAAACTGATATAAATGTGTGATTATGTGTTATAATCTGTGTGTACAATTACCAATTTGATAGATGTGTTATTTAGCAGAGTGACATAAGGTAAGGAGACCGCTGGCAAAGCTAGTAGAAGCAACCACTTTACTGACTACAGTTAGAAGAGCAATACGAGGAAATACTTGGTGCATATTGATATTGCTATGAAAGAATGTTGGAAATATAAGCTCTGGCTAAATGTAATACAGCCATAACATACTCATTTCTTTTTGGTGTTCTTTGCAGGCGTTCACGATACAACTCATGTAAGCTAGAAATTGTAACACATTTTTATAACCAGATTGTAACACTACAAATGTACTCCTTTCTTTATCTTTGTGATCGGCTCCTGTCGTCGTGCGAGGAAAAGGCTGCATGTAAAAAAATTGTGTATGTCTGATACACACACTCTTGTAATCTTCATAGTTTTAATTAATAAAATTAACTTTTTAACTATTTTAAGTTGTGATTAGTGGCAGAGCAGCGATTATATTAGGTGCATGTAGTCTTTTTATTTTTTTCGCCTTTCTGCTCTACTTTGCTCTAGAAGTTCATTGCTCCGTTCGACTCTTTTCTTCGAGCGTCATAGATTAAGCGGATAAAAAAATTCATAACAATCAGAAAAAATAAAAATAAAAACTCAAACCATATCTCATCACTCCCAACATAAGGCTACTAGTTCAACTCCTTCTTCCAAGCAGTACCCATTAAGCAGATAACAAAAAAATTCATAAGAATCGGAGAAAAAAATAAAATAAAATCAAAAAATCAAATCACATCTCTCCTCCTCCAAAGCATCCATTTAGCATAAAAAAAAAAATTATAATAGCTCTTTAAAGCGTGATATGACATAACAGGTATTTTTAATAATTTTCGTTATGATTCATCTCCTGTGACTAATTGTGGTTGATTCATTTAGGACAGGCTTTTTGATGCCAAATTTACCAAATATATTTGATGGACCACCGTGATTGGTAATGAGATTCTTTGGAATCATTTGTCTTGCGTTCGAAGAATCTGAAAAAAAACCTATTGGAGGTGATCTTCTTGCGATTAGCAGTTCTTTAAAAGAAAAAGTATAGAAAATTCGAAGCCTTTTTATAAATCAATGGATATAATGACGAGTAGGTGATTTTTAGGTAGATGGTGATCCACATAGCTAATATGAATATTTGGTGACGTGATATTTTTGACATACCTATAGAAGAATGTATATGACATACCCATTTGCCATTCCCTTTGAGTTAACCATCGTATCACGATCAATCCAGTTTGGTTGTGCATTACTTTGGATGAGGCAGGAAAATCATTTCAATGGATTTTGAAACATGAAAACACGGCTATAGGCTAGTGCCCATCTTCAATCATGCAGATTAAGAAAAACTATAAATGGCCAATTTATTTGCGAAGGTATTCCCAGATACGACATGAATTTTGTTTATATTATTATAGAAAGAATTTGCCGAAAAACACATCTTGTTTGAAGTAAAATTTGAAGATATGAAGTCGTGCGTCGGGATACTTATATTTCTAACACCTTTGAAAAGAGGTGGAGGAATTAGTAATATGCATATAAAGTTGCGAGGAAAAATGTGGTGGCTTCAAGAGATATCTGAGATTCGACAAAAATAAGTGCACTGTCACATCCATGAATATATTTTTATGTGGCGCTAACACTCTGGGCGCTACGAGCGTATAGATACTGCATATAAATTTTTTCAATATGACAACTCAGAATTTGTATTGAAGCAGTGATTTTTGAGCGAGAATGGTTGAAAAAAGAAAAAAAGTTATATCAGTGAACCTCATCTACATTATTATCAATGGTAATTCACTTATTTTGAAATATACGAGAAAAAAGTATATCTGAGGAGAATGTGTCTGAAATTCAAGGCCAATTTGAAAAAGCTGAAACAGAATATGCCCTTTCTGACGATGAAAAATAGTAGTGGCTACCACAGTGGAAGGTGATGAGTAGTGGAAGGTAAAATTTTATCCATCGAGAGGTAGCGTGAATGCCCAAACTTTTTGAGTTATGGGGGTTTCTTGTGGGCACCTTATAAAGGTTTTAAGTCGTGATATAGAGATACGGATCGATTTGTCCCCTTAAAAGATGGATGAAGGGCTAGCAAATATAGAAGAGCGACTAAACGGGTGGACAAATGAACAATGAGAAATCAGGCTAACAGAACTACACAACTTCAAATGGTTTTCAATCAATTTATGGAAAGCGGTCAAAAGCAGACGAGGATATCAAATAATATTGCGAACATCATAAGGCTGTCTATGACTCAAAAAAGAGTAGAAAGGTTGATGATGAGGATGGAATTCCTGTTGACACTTGGTACCAATGGCTGACTCATTGGCACAATTGATGCCTCTCAAGTTTTTAAATTCTAATATCTCACAAACCTTGATGGAGAAAAAAAGGGTAAATGTTTATAAGAAGCGATCTTAGAATTAAAGGAGGTTTGGAGAGTTCTTCAAGAGCAAGCGAAAATGGGAAGAATTATTGCTTATTGTAGCAAGTATGGTGTTCAACATGACAAGCGAAATTATCACAGGAATTCAAATAGAAAAAGACAAGTAAATTATTATAATTTTTCTTAGTTTTGATTCCTATGCCTATTCTTTATTTTTTTTTGAAAAGAAAATTGGGAATTGACATGTGTCTTCATTTTCCTACTTGATAGTTCTTGAAGTAGAGAGATGATGGTAAAGACACAAGTGAAGATGGAATAGTGTAGGCGAAGAGTTAGCTATTCATTTGGAGTAAAATTAATGAAGTCTTGATGCTATGTATACATTTTTGTTTAATGAAATTTAAAAATGTATTTGTTAAAAATGTTTGGAGATATCGTGGCTTTGAGAGGAGAATTGATGATGCAAGTTTTTCGTAAGTAAGCTCCGTGTAAGCTCTGCAGCAATATAACTCTACAAGTTCTTTCGGCATCTGACTCTGTTCTTTGTACAAGTTTATCCAAGTAAAATATAGCTTTTCTTTGTATAAATACATCTATGTTCTAGGAAAAAGGGAGCAGGAGAAGGTGAGAGCCTCTATTGTTTGATTTCATATATCTTTATTTGATTTTATACATTTTGAACATATATTGTGCTGAATTTCAACATTTTTTGAACAAATGCTCTCTTTGTCGGATGAGTTCATTCATTCATTGCGGCCATTCGCTTTGCTAGTTATGACACTTCATTCAGCGGCGCATTGGCCTCATTCTTCATTCGTACCCGGCGTTTGCTGCTAGTTAACATCACTTCATTCACTTTGATTTCTGACACCTCATTCCATTTATTACGTTCATTACTAAACGGACATAATTTGCGCATCATTTTATTTCCACGGCATTTACGATTCATTCATTCTGAAACAATTCACTAGTGATAGCATCCCACGAAACCATTCACAGCTTGCTCAATGTTTCATTCAAAACATAATTCATTCTTTTATCAATAAAAACTACCATTCACTATGGTTTGTGATGGTACACAAGCGATAAGCTAAACAAATGCTACATTCAATCTTGACAGAGCGAATTTTTCAATTTGCTGCGACTTAGGAATGAAATCTTGATAGGAATGACACAACGTGAGCTTAGGAAGGCTGCTGCGGTGAGAAAAATTCAAAAATATAACGAAATTATATGGTGAGCCGTGAAGCGACTTTGGGCCTTCTTCTCGGATGCTTTGAGCAAATCTTGACTACTTTGCGCATGAACTCTTCCACTGTGAGAAAGGAAAAAAAACACAGCTAGAACATCGTAATGCGTGAAAAGCCAAACAGTCGACTCACAAAAAATAAAAAAGCGAACAAAAACAACCAAGAGCTTACCACAATGTAGGCAAACTAATAGAAATTATCGCAAATTCAACCTTACGGCACCATCGTCTTGACGGCATCTAGGTATGGCCCGTGCGTACCTTGATCCCGAGAAAATTCAAAAACTCATGAGTACGGGTTAGAAGGAGGAACATCAATTGAGAAAATCAAAATTAAAAAATTACCTTCTTCCCGTGACTGCGGGCGACCTTCGCGGCCGGTTCGTAAAAATAGGGGCGGGTAAGAGTGAAGCTTCAGAGGCGCAACATAGGAGGAAAGGAGAATTTCCATTCGTAGTATTCGATTCTCTTAATCGGGATCGACAGCGAAACCAAACACGATCTCTGCGCATGCTCGTTCCATGAGAGGAAAAAATGCCGGAGAAACTACTTTAGAAAGAAGAGCGAAGAAGAAGAAAGCGAAGAAAATGAGCCTGTTGCGGCGAGAGGCTTGCCCGTGAGAGCGATCGAAGGAAGGCGAGAAGTCGTGCTCAGGCGAAGACGAGGAAGAAGAATGAAAGGAGCGTGTGAAAATTGGATAAGTCCTTGCTGCGCACGTGTTTTCTTTCTCTTTTCGGTAAATCAGTCAAGCGATCGAATGGTGAGGATTGGTGTATGGATGTATGCGGTATTGGCTGTGTATATCAATCCATTTATATATATATATATATATATATAGTGACGTCTAGCACCTGATGTCTTTAACGCGCGTACATCAATTTCAATTTGTCGGATGATGATCGTGGCTCTTATGGCGCTCCGTAAAAACTGGGGCTGCTATTGGGGGCAGCGTGTAATTTTGCGTGCTTGACTACAGTGCTCCACGTAATCATATTATTTTTCTCTTCGTTCTCTTCTTTCTCTCTAAGCTCGATTCAAAATCGCCTCCAGAGCAGCGATCGTCGTTCTTCGGAGGAAATTGTTTACGAATATTGCCTTCTTCCTTCCTTTCTTTAATTTTTTCCTTCAATGGTTCTTTTCGCGGTGATCAATCAGAAAGCTGGTAAAATCTTCTTTCGCCTTGACCGATGATAATTGGCCAGTACCCAAATTTTTTATTTTTCTTCTCCTCCTTCTCTTACCTAATTCCTCGCGAACTTATTGGAAGGTACAACCGTAGGCGTGATGGGAATCAGATCGTTCTGCGTATGAAGCATCCAAAGCTCGGTGGTCTTGGGCCCACGCCTAAATCAATCTAAAGTGCGTTGTATTGTGATTTCTTTCAAGATTTTAGCAATATTTATTTTCATTTATACTTTACAGAAGACCAATTTTTTCTTGGTTTGATTGTCGATGTCAGTGAGATAAGAGGAAGAGTGATTCAACTCAATTGGGAGTATTTTTTCTTTCAATTGTGGGTAATATGATTTCATATTTTAATTTTAATTTTCTTCTTTCCATCACATTTTTAGGTTTTTGAATTCATACTATTTCTTTTTCATGTCTATGATCAAGGACTGGTTGTTTCATATTTATTCAAGTAGTGTTGAATTTCACTTGATGTTTTTGTCGTTGTTTCGATCTACTCCTCTTCTTAGGATGTAGAGTTCTCAACGCGTTTAATGTAAGCCAGTTCTGTTTGTTTTCTTTTCTAATCCTTCTTTTTGTCTTGAATTCTTAAATTTTTTTCAAATTTGGTTAAGTTGATAATCAGATTGTTTGTTAGAGATGGAAGTTTCGGTTGTTTGCGATGCGGATGGTTGATTTCAATAGGGTAGCGTTTGATTGAAGCTTTTTTCCTATATATAGTTTAGTAGATTGTTTGGAGGTTATTGTTGTTGTAGATTCAGAAGCTTGGATATTAATGTATCTATCTATGCTTATTTATGGATACAAAGATGAGAGAGTCCCACTTGAAAATGAAAAATTTAATATTTTGAATGATATCGCATGTACTTGACATTTACGGAGATCTGAGCTAGTAGTTTAATTATATGCGAAGCATTTTCTCTGTGTTATTGGAGATTATTGATGTTGAGGATAGTTTAGAAACTAATATTGAACACTGTATTTTGGCAGAAGCATGAAAGATAAACTAGTAGCATACCATACCTTTTCTAGATAGTTTCATAGTGAAAATAGACCGGAGACCCAGATCTGGATGTACCCTGCAGTAGTGTATACTTCATGTGTAGAATATCAAAATACCATCTGCAGTAAGCGACGCATATTACATTGGCTGAAGTGAAGATCATGGAACCTCAAAATTATTATGCGATTTACTGTCATTAAATTTATGGTGTTTAACTTTAATTGATTCATCATTCATTAGAATTCATTTATAAATCTTTGCTGAAATCGACTATGCTTGTGGAAAGTTTAGCTAAAGAATACTGTTGTATTCATATCATGGACATTCATTAGTTAGAGAGTAATATTTTTTGAGTTGCACTTATTGGCCCCGATATATAAATCTTGAGTATGCCTTTGTGGCAACCAAAGATTATCGATGCGATTTGATAAATATCATTTTGTCTTTAGATTTTTTCCCTAGAGCCATAACAAGCGATGTATGATAGTACATGCAATATGTAGAAAATCGACATGATATAAACCAAATTTGTTTGGAAATAAAAATCTAGAACTAGTTATTGTTCTTGATGTAATGAAATAAACTCACGGCTATGAAGAAATAAATATCTACTTAAGATTAGTACTTTAGACAATGACTATTTCGGATTTACGTCTTCACGGTGATCTTGTTGTTTCAACATCCAGAAGATATTAAGCGCGAACCAATCGTATTACTTGGAAGGCGTAACATTTTTAGCGCCATTTTTCGCAGTCAATGTCAAGAAAACTTGCGATCTCTTACGTTTTGATCAAAATTTTGAAAAAATATAATCGAAAAACCTAAACAATTCATATATCTTTGAACCACCAAGTTATACCAGCAATAATATTATTGTTCTCATTCATCCATTCATATGAAACAAAACATAATAGCATGGACTACCCTTTTAAAAAGCTGAAGAAAACTTAAAAGTTATTGCCCTTACACTTTTGACCATTAGAAATCCCACTAAACTTATTCAATACTTGGCGGTTTGTGGCTTTGGTATCACTTGATACGTATTATGACAACCTTAGTATCAATAAGTGTTGTAGCGGGATGTGACTTGCAGGAGTGTTAGATGCAGGTAAGTGACTATAAAATTCCTGCGGCGACCATCATTAGGGATCGCTAGCTTCCTCTACTTGCCAAAATCATAGAGGTAAAGAGAGATGAAACTCTTGCTCTGTTTAAACTATACAAATCAACATGCCCCTCGGGATAATTAACTATGCTAAAAACACAACACAAATTTAGCTAATCAACAATCAATTATAAGCTCAACAAGATTTTTTTATTTATGTTCTTCCATTCTATGCGCCAAGAACACGCGTCAGATCTCTTATCTCGATCAAACAAACACTTCTACAAATCACAATCTTCGCGCATTGGATCTCAAACTAATTTCAACTACTAAGAGGGTATATTGAATTATTTACTTGGTGGACATCGGGATCTTGTGGGGAGAGGAAGGCATTCAGCTCTCGTGATCGCATTCCTAAAGACATTAGTGCGTCTGGCCCAGTGGCATGCTCTGCCAAGCAATCTTTATGGAGCTAATCAGGCAATGCGATCAACTTACCATAGGGGATGCTTGAGTGTATACATATATACGATCCAAATGAAAAGAAATTTAAGGCGAATTTATACATACGATTGTGATTGCATATATTACAAATTTGAAGAATCAATAATTTGAAAATTTATTACATTAATGATACAGAAGAATTGACTGCGGGCATCACGCATAAGCGACCGAAAGTAGATCAAAAAAGCGATTAAAAATATTGTTGAAATTATTACCACGAATAACACGAGTCAACGCCAAACAATAGGAGTCCTTGATCATAAGCGTGAAAAGAAATAGTATGAATCAAAGCTAATCCAGGAGGAAGAAGAAAATTGAAATAAAAATGCGGAAATCATATTACCTCTGATTAAAGAAAAATACTTGCGGGTGGGTTGAACTCACTCTTCCTTAGTCCATTTCGACCTTTGGACAATCAAACGAATTTTATTCAAAAGCATAAAGAAAATAAATATTGCTAAAATGCAAAGAAATCACAATACGGTCGCCGGTATTGGTTGCGGCGTATTGAACCACGCTGAGCTACGTGATGCTTCATACACCCATAGCGATCGGATTCCGTACGCTCACGGTTTGTAATTAATAAATTCATAGGGAATTAGGAAGAAAAGGAGGAAGAAAAAATAAAAATTTGGTACCGCGGCTATCATCGGCCGGCGAGTGAAGATTTTAGCCGCGTTGGATTACACCGATCGGTGCGAAAAGGAACCGTGAGGAAAAAATTAAAGAAAGGAAGGCGGGAGGCAACATTTGGTAAACAATTTCTCAAAAGCGATGATGCCAAAGCTCGGGAGAAGCGATATGGATGAACTTAGGAAGAAAGAAGAAAGCGAAGAAAAAAGCAAAATTACAGAACTATATAGCTGGGCACGCCAAAGAAGTTACAGCGTGCCCTATGGTGCTCATTATTGCCCTTCTGGGAGGCGCCATAAGAACCATCAAATCATCATCAATGTAGGAAATTGATGTAATGCGATATGCGTGTACAGTACATTATGTCTTGTGAATCCATATATATATATATATATATATATATATATATATATATATATATATATATATATATATATATATATATAAGGATGGGATATGTAAATCCCATCTCTTTATACACATGGATTACAGCAGAGCCGCAATTATTGAATGAGCGGTTTGTGATAGTTTATTTTTGCCTTTCAGCGGTGCCGGATGAATCAGCCCGAGGAGAAGATAAGCTACGCAGTATTCGCCGTGAGTTTCATTTGTGCCTGCGCTCATTTCTTTTCTTCTCTCTGCTGTTGACGCGATTTTGCCCGTTCCTTGTCGATTTCTTTTCCCTTCGAATCGAGTTCTCCTTAGCTCTGATTTTGCCATTCTCACGGTGCTGATGAAGCTGCAGTCAAGGGGCGGCTCGATTTAGATCTTGGCTTGAGTAGGCAAAATTGAGTTCTCGGCCTTTCGATTACGGCTCGATTGCGTCTCTACGGTGTCCATTTAATTTTGTCGATTGAGATCACAGGCTGATTTACGTTGCCCGGTTTCGACTCGGCCCGACTTTGGCGCCTCCGGCGAAGCGAAGCCGGAAATGAGTTCTCCTCGGCTGGTTACGGCTCGATGTCGGATCGTTGACCATGACTTGTGATCGATCTCTGGGCTCGAATTGATCTCGAGCGCCGTCTCCGGCTCCGGTGACACATGTTTTTACTGTTGCTTTGCGAGCTTGAGTCCTTGGTGTGATTCTTGTAGCATTATCGGCTTCAACGATCTCGGATCTGACCGGCGAGCAAACAAAGCGGGTTGCCATCATCGATTCTGACTCGAATGTCCGGCTTTTCGGTGTCCATTTTACGACGGCTTTCTCTCGGCCGACTTTTTATTTTTTATTTTTATTTCAATTTTTTATGATTTGTTTTAATTTCCGATGATTTTTTTATTTTGCGGTTTAATTTCGTTGAAGTTTAAGTTTATCTGATTATTATTAGATTTGATTTATCTGATTATAGTGATTTTGATTTATCTGATTCGCCGTAATTTTGATTTATCTGATTATATTAGTTTTAATTGCTACGGTATATTAATTTTACAGTTTCTCGATTATGTGGATTTGATTTATAATCACGTTGGATAGTTGGCTCGGAAGTATGTTGAATAGATCGCCCAGGTTGCCAAGATTGGGGCAGGATGTTGGTTTCGCTTTGTATCACGAAGCCCGTTGTAAAAATTTAAATGCGAGCAATGATGCGATTGCCTTATAATTCCACTACCTAACTGGAGCCGCGCGGTAAAGTGATTAGGATAGCGTACATAGCAACCCATTTGCGGTATGCCTCCTATAACGGCGGTCACGAGGAGAGAACAACCATAGATTGTTTCCAACGATCTGGACAAGGATTGCCTTGTTTCTCGATGCACGGCGTAAAAGCATGACCTACGAGCCTCATTCCTCCTTCCTCTTCATTCTTTGCTTTGTTGATGAATGTATCTTTGAAATCTCGATGTCGTGTGATCATCCTTGGATTTTGAAATCTTGGAATATAATTTTAATTCTTCTACACATTGTAATCTTCTCAATGTAATTCTCGTGTGAATAACATAATTTCTCTATTTGTGATTCTTTTATAAGAATGCTTATGTAATTAGATTCAAAAATTTTGTGAATAGAAATTTTTAGAACTTACGAGAAATAATATTACATTATTATCAATTAAACTTTAAAACTTCAAAAAATAAAGTCGACAAATACTATTATTAATAAAATTAATTGAAATATATTATTAAATCAAGCGTCACATGCTCATTACTTTGCATTTTAATCTATGACATCCTGAATTAATCCCACAGCATCATGCGGTGCATGCATTCCCCTACCTTTGATAAGCCCACAACTCTAACAATAAATGCTACTTACACATTAATTTATTATTTAATCCTCAAAACATTAAATAATAGCTCACGATATTCACCTACTTTTCCATTGAACAGCCAAGCCATGAGTAAAACCTATTTCCTCGACGTTCTGTTTCTACTTCAGAGCTCTGTTTCTCTACGACTCTGTTTCTCTCCCTATATCTCTCTATTTTTTTAAATTTTATTTTAAAAACAAGTAATGTTATAAATAATAAGCAATGAAAGTGATGTTATAATAAAAAAAAATACAAACATAAAAAGTAAGTTATATATTAGAACAAAGCCTGTACAACTTTTACGATTGAGCAAAACCATAATTTACATAGATGGCCTCTGAGATTTACAAATCTGGTCATCCCGACTTCATAAATCAATCCAAAATCATCACCTATTATAATTCTTCACATCCTTTATCATTGCTTATGCTTTCATTTTCATCAACGTGTTTGTGCACTTCATTCCGGTATCTTCATCAATGCTTTGTAAGTAAAGAAATTTTAACCAAAGTTAACACTAATTTTAATTTGAAAACATTATTAAATTAGGACAAGAAAATTAAGTAACAATTACACTTACTTATCTTCTTCTTCGATTTGGATTTTGAGGACAATTCGTTTGTCGTGTTTAACACATAATCTTATTTACAACAAACCGCGTCTCCTATATATTTTAGCTTTGGCTCTTGTGTGATTTTTCCAAACCACCTTTTATTCTACTACTCTTGTGAGCTTTTATTTACTTTTTTCTTCCCACGGCAGTGCATGCAGATATTTGGATTCAATAGTAGAACTTGGGGCATTGACGCATCAACTTGAGGCTCTCATTCTAGGTGTATAGGCCCCGAATTTTTTGAGCTATCATTGATCTTCTTACTTCATTGATTTACGTAACAATTTTATAATGTTTGCAATATCGACTGAAAAGAGTCTCGTCTGTTTCACACACCGCATCATAGGACAATTTGGCTAGAAATCTTCAAAAGTTGGGTAGTTCTCGGTAGGTGGAATTTACGAGCCTAAATGCGCTTCACCATCGTCTTGAGCTCTATATTTATTAGCTCGTTTCATCCACCTCTGGAATGAAGTTATAGGAGTATTTCTCATATCACCCGGGACTGAAAAACTTTTAAAGATGTCTGAGAATTCCTACAAACTCAAACAATTTACATTCACAACTTCAGCCGTGGCGTGGTTGAATTTAGCCTTCCGCGTCACGTGATTGTCACCAAACAATAAGAGTTTATATATGTATCACAATCGTGACCATCACCTATTCTTTACGTCGTCAAATAAGATATACTCTTGCCTAGAGCTTTCTAAAATTCTTTTTTGAATTTGTAAGTACATTCTAGTATATATATTCTAACTGCGTTCTTCAAATGACATGACCATCAGCAATCTGATCAAAAGTGTTCGCTAATATAATCTCTTTTTTTCTTTTCCAACAATTTTAGCTAAACATATCGTTCTTCTCTAAACTACATGAAGAGTTGGTTGAGTGAAAAAAATTTATTTGTAAGCGAAATTCAATACCCCTTACAGTAAATCACCATGCATTATTCATCTTAGAGCATAAAAGTATCAGTGATAAAGCGCGACCCATTTCTTCAATTTCATATATTCCCCAAAGTGTTCGTTCTCGACCAAGTGTACTTAAATATCAGAGTTCATTCCATCCCGATTCAAAGGCGAGAAGGAGTATAGGTTTCGAATACATTCGAATATCTTTTTGAATTGTGATTTTTTGAATAAATATATGGAAGTTTTACGGAAATTTTTTCATCACATGCCATAAATAAGTCGATGTAAATTATTTGTAGGAAATGCCTTCTCAAGCTGCTGCTGCCGATCAACAGCAGTCTTGATACGTAATAATAGAGATGAGCAAACCTCCTTAGGCTATGAGCCATGTCTCAATGACCAAAAAAAGTTCTTAGTCTCATCCAAAGTAATGCACAACAATTGAATTATTTACGCATATGATGATTAACTCGATTAAATGGGACGAAGCGGCATTTCATACATTAAATACGATCACGTAGTGTCGAAAAATAGCACATCACCAAAATGTGAAGCTATGAAGGCGAGATCGACCATCAACCCAAAAAAGTTTGTGTGTACTTCACTATATCTGTATTTATAAAAAAATTGGATCTTCTATGCTTTTCTTTTTTGAAAAAATTGAGTGCTCTGATTCCGTCCAGCTGCAGGCCGAGAGTTTTTGTAATTTTTAAGCAGTCCTAAATGATTCCAACAATCTCTATCATCAAGTGTCACGTGATCCATCGAGAATATCTGACTTTATTCACGGTATACTCTCATCCACCAGTGAGTCAATTAATAACTGCATTGCAGCCGGCGCCTTACTTCTGAGAGGCAGTATCACGCATCCTCTTAGTGGATTGATAAAATTGTGGTTACTTCTTATCAATATCTTTAGTCACCTTCACCAATCAGGATTTGGTTGTTTTGTCACTTTCATTCTTGCGGAGACATCCGCGCTACTGTAAACCTACTTCTCTTCTTAGTAGACGCGGTTGGTTCTCATACGTTTTGTTTCTTGGCATGCTCTCTATAATTTCCAAAGCGACAAGTCGGTAGACAAGCATTGACTTCTTGAAACCCTTTTTCTTCTACCGGTACTTGAATAACGGCCTTCATCCGGTTGCTCTTAGTAATATATATAAAGTTCTTTTCTTTGCTTCAAGTGTTGGAAAAATCATATCCTAAGCGTAGTGACTTCTCATACCATGCATTTTAAATTAGATTATTGCAGCGGAGACACTCAGTTACAATTGTTTCCAGCTATAAAAATAAAATTACGTTAACAATGTAAAAGCTAGAACATATGATGTGTATTTTTAAAAAATTTGCGTTCTTCATTCTTTCACTATTCTATTCCACTTTTGATGCCGAAAAAAACCAAGCGACCATGAGATATTAGATTTTGTATTTGTTATGTTTTGTTTTTTAAATTCCAGTAATAAGAATATTACAACAAAAAAAATTCACATTATCAAAATTTTAAAAATACATGAAAACACCTTCGATTTGGAAATATGCGGATTAAATGTAGAAAAGAAGAGCCCGATTGGTACGGCGTGCTTGTTTTGTGAAACGAGAATAAAATCCTGCAGATCACATTTTGTATTTAAGTTTATCAAACATATTAGAAACAAGGAAGAAAGAACGAAATAAAACAAATAAGAGAAGATGAAATCACGGCGCTCGAGCGAGCAGGAGAAGAAGCAGTAGCAGAGGAAAAAAATGAGTACGAATCTTTGTAGCTATTATTTAATAACAGTGATTAAATGTTGTAATTAAGCGTGTAAGTAGCATTTATTGTTAGAGTTGTGTTTATCAGCGCGGGGAATGGTATTTTGCGTAAGCGTTGTGATTAAGCGAGGAGTGCGTTGTGATTAAGCGCGAGGTGTAGCTCAATGATTAAAATGCATGCGTGAGCATGTGGCCCGTTTGATTTAATTTTGTTTGAATATTTTTAATATATTTCAATTAATTTTATTAATAATAGCATTTTGTTGACTTTATTTTTTGAAGTTTTTTAAAGTTTCACGTAATAATGTAATATTATTCTGCGAGTTTCTTGAAATTTCATTCATTTGAATCGAATTACGCAGCATTCTTATAAAAGAATCACGGCGGAGAAATTACAAGCTATTGACGGGAATTGCATTGAGAAGATTACAGCGAGGAAGAATTAAAAATTACGTTTCAGGTATTTACGTAGCGGCGGCGATCACATGATCGAGATTTCGACATACGTTCATCAACGATAAGCGACAATGAAGGAAGGAGGAATGGGGCGCCGAGTCATGCTTTACAAGTCGACAGCGAGCAAGAACAGCAACTGTCCGGGTGTTTGAAACAATGTGGTTGTCTCTCCCTCTCCCTTGTTACACATTATGAGAGCCACAGTGCGAGAGGTTGCCATGCATTAGCCATCTAAGCACTTATCTTTGTGCTCAAATAGGTAGTGCGGAATTACAACTCCATCATTGTCTCGTATCGAAAATTTCTAGCAATTTGTAATCTGACAAACCAACATCCGTCCCAATCTTAGCAACTCATTGCATTCATTATTATTTCGAGCCAACTATACCGCATTATAAATCAAATCAATACAGTATAAATCAAAATTATTACACCCATTATAAATCAAAACCAATACAGCGCAAATCAAAATTAATACATAGTATAAAGCAAAACCAATACCGTATAAATCAGAATCAATACCGTATAAATCAAATCAACGAAAATTAAATCGGTAAAATAAAAAAAATCGCCGAGGAAATTAAAACAAATCATAAGAATTGGAAATAAAAAATAAAAAATAAAAGTCGAAGCGGAGAAAGCAATGAAAATGGACACGGGGCGATTCAAGTAGCAAGCGATGAACTCGATTTTGCTCGTTTACTGTGGCGCATACGCCTTTATTGAAGCGATAATGCTCACAAGTCACGTTTCTTGACCCAAGTCATGTATAGAGTAAAAGCGTATCCTTTGGAGTCGGAGGCGAGCGGAATCAGTCGAGGCGGATCTCGATCTGCGAGCCGGCCTTAGTCCGCAGAGATCAGGCATCGGCCGCGTAGCAGAGCGAGAGAGCTCGTTGCTCGTTGGCGAGCCGTCGGTGGTGTTGAAGCCGGCCTTAGTGAGCCCGGATCGATCGACGGCCCGAAATGGACCGAGAGCCCGAAATCGGCCATGTCGAAGCCCAGGAACTCAATTTGCTCATTTGAAGCGGGAGGCCGGAATCGCGAATCAATGAGGTCCAGTCGGACCATGATCAAAAGCGAGTGAAGACGAGGAATAGCAAATCGGAGCGGAGAATTCGATTGAGAGGAAAAGAATCTAAGGCAAAGACGGCAAAATCAGTAAATTCTAGAGAGAAGAAAAGAAATGACTAGCGGTGCTAAATGAAACCCTACGGTGTGTCGTAGCTTATCTTCTCATTGATTCATTTACCGCCGGGTGAAAACAAAAAATGAAATCATCACAACCGTTCATTCAATACCATGCTATAGTAATTCATGTGTGTATAAAGGGATGGGATGTATGCGTATCCATCAATATATACATATATATATATATATATATATCTTGCGTCAATGGCAGTGAAGAGCTCTCCAAATTCAATCTACGTTGGATACCAGAAGAACCATGAGTTGAGAACATGTTGATAAAATTTCAGCTCCGATCCCGGAATGCTGAGCAGGCCTCAGTTCAAAGCTCTTGATCAGTAGGCAAAATATATCTTTTGTCAAATTTAAAGTTTATGTCATTTTGATCAAGAGTTCCGATGAAGGTAGGTGCAGGCTATTTATCAACATTTCAACTCATGGTTCTTCATATAACCAACAGTAGTGAATTTGGAAAACTACTTGACTTACTAATGACATGTACACATGTGCCTTTACAAAAAAACCTATATGTGCCTAT
>JAFKAK010000693.1:0-14584 GCA_019914995.1 Acanthochlamys bracteata
TTTTGCAAATATATAGTATAACCTAATTAGAAAATAAATCTTTAAAAATATTAAATAAATAAAGACTTAAGGGTCTATATAAAGAACTCTTATATAGTAAAGCCTAAACTAATAACCCAACAAAATTATATAAAATTATTGGGATTAATAGAGAAAGTTTGCCTTATAAAAGGAGTTTTAATAAAATCTAAGGAATATTAGCTTTAGATAATAGATGCCTATTATCTATAGGGACATTCTAAGGCACTTTTTAAGGTAACATAGAGATTTATATAGATCCTAAACCTATAAAAGGAATCTAGTTTAATTACTTAGATAAGGGAAGGAAAAAGAGTAGAACTACCTTTACTACACGTATAGATTATAGTAAAGTATAACTAACTAATACTAATAAGCGCAGCTCTAGAGAGACCTAGAAGGGAAAACCTAATCTAATAGGAATAGAGACACGCACTTATTTTATATATAGTAGACTAAGTTATATTACTAAAAACTATTAATTAAAGAATAAGGAAGGTTTAATAGCTAAACGTACTTACTATTAAAGGTAATAAGGCTAATAATAAAGAATAGGATATTATTAGTAACATAAATTAAAATAATAATTTAAGAGTAATTAGACTTACTAGATTTATAATTATATAAAGATATAGACTAAGAATTAGACTAAAATAATAAAATACTACTAAGAGTACTAACACTATACCTATACACTATACTATAATAAGAACTAGCGCTAGGTATACTAAATATTTAGAACTTCCTTTATTATAAATAAATTACTATAAGTAAACTTATATTCTTAATAACCAAAAACTATCTTTAAGTAAGACTAAGAATAGGCTAATTATCTATATTAAACATAACCTATAAATAAAATATATAAAAGTAAGGAGTAATCCTATAAACCTAAGTATAAGTTAGACTACTAAAATCTAATATATATATACCTTAGATAAATATTATATAAAACTAAAATATACATAATTATACTATTAAGTAAAAAAGAAAATAATTATTTTCCTAATAAAAAATAATAATACTAATAGGAGTAGTTTAACTATCCTAATAATATTTATAATTAACACCTATAAAATAAATAATTATAAATAATATTTTTTATATACTCTAATAATAAAAATATTACTATATTTCTTCTTATTAATAGTAAATACCCTTCAAAACTAATAGTAGATACATATTTATACCTATATATAAATAATATAGCTTTATAAAAAAGGAAGATATAAATTTAGTAAAATAAAGGATTATACTATATAGTAATAATAAGAAAAAAATAATAAAATGCTAAAAACTCTAAATAGGCTTTTTTTAGGCTAAGGGCTTAGGTAGAAGACTCTTAAGTAATTAAATATAATAAATAGTACCACATTAATTAAGCTACTAGCTTAGCTTAAGGAAATATAGATAAAGGCTATACTAAATTTAGGAGTATATGAATTTTATATTTAGAAAGGTAATTAATAAAGTAGGACTTTATAAATATTAAAAGGCATAACCCTATACTCTATATTATAAATAAAAACCTAATACTAGACACCTAATAAATATAAGGTTAAAGTAACTCTTTAAGATCTATAGATACTAAGAATAGATATTTTAGATATTCTAGAAAGAGCTACCTATAATATTATATTAGGACTCCTTAGTTGGAAGTATAACCATATATTAATTAGGAAAAAAAATACTTACCTTTACGTGCTATAATTATTAATAGCAAAGCCTATATATTAGTAAGTTTAATAGTAAATAAAAAAAGAATAATTAATAATATTACTTTTATAACTAGAAGTTAATAAATATAAATTAATCTTAATAGATGCTAGTAGAAACTACTAGGTTATAATATATAAAAAAGAGAAAAGCATAACTCTAATATTTCCTAAAAAATATAAAGAATAGATATTTATTTATAAAAAGAAAGGAAAAGTAAACTTACTAAGCACTAACCTAAAATTATATAATTAACTTAAAGAAGAAAAGTAACTACCTTTTAGACTATTATATCCTAAGTTAGGAAAGGAACTTAAATAAGAAAAGAGTTTATTAAAGATAAACCTCTATAAGAGATATATATAATTATTTAAGTTACTAGTAGTAAGCGCCTTTATATTTATAAAGAAGAAAGAAGGACTACTATAACTATATAAAGACTACTAAAAGCTTAATAATATAATAATAAAAGATTAATACCTATTACTAAATATTATAGAGAACTCTAAGATTAACTTAAGCGATAAAGATCTTTTTATAATAGATTTACCATAAATAGATACCACCTAGTATAAAATAAGAAAAGTAATAAATAGAAGATAGCCTTTTAATTAATAATATAGACTATTTAAATATACTATAATACCTTTTAGACTTATAAATACACTAGTAATATTTTAGCACTAGTTAATAACGCTCTATGCAACTATTTAGACATCTTTATTATTACTTTTATATATAATATTCTAGTTTTTTAAAAAATAAAGCTAATATATTAAGTATATATAAATAGTACTATAAACACTAAATAAATAAAATCTAAAAATTAAACTATAAAAGTATAAATTTAATATAAGGAACTTAAGTTCTTTACACAGATTATTAGTATATTAGAATTAGTATAGCACTAAATAAGATTAAATATATTAAGAGCTAGCTATAACTAAAATAGCTAAAAATATTCTTAAATTTCAAAGATTCTATAGATTTAATTAATAATTTATTTAGAACTATATAAAAATTATAATACCTTTAATAGATCTCATAAAAAAAAATAATACCCTTTAGCTAGATAGATAAAGTAAAAACTTATTCTAAATATTAAAATAGTATATATTACACTACTAACACTTATACACTTTATAAGTAATAAACTATTATTAATTTAAGATAAATATAAGTAATCTCGCTCTAGGCGCCTATAAAATAAAAAGATAATAAATAGCACCTAATAGCCTACTACTTATATAAGTTTAATAACACTAAATTAAAATATAACATTTATAATAAAGAACTCTATATAATTATTAAAGTACTTAATCATTAGAAAATCTGGTTTTATATCTTATTATTTTAATCTTATAATCTTTACTAACTATAAGAACCTCTTATGCTTTATAACTATAAAAGAACTTACACTATAATAAGCTTAATAGGTGGAAACACTAGGCTAGTATAAGTTTAAGATCTTTATATACACTAGATAAAAGGAAAATAGATAAGTAAATGCTCTTAGCTAATAAAGCAACTTATAGCTAGAGATAAGGTTAAGACTTACTTTATAATACTATAATAAAACAAAAAGATAAAACATTTAAACTAACTACTAAACTAAACCTCCTTATAGTTATTTATAGAGAAGTACTAAAAGAATAATAAATAAAAATTATTTAATAATATTATAATAATCTACTATATAAATATCTAGGAATTATAAAATAATAGAACTTATCTAGAGAAACTACACTTAAAAAAATATAAAAGAAGTAGTAATAAAGTATATTTACAAATATATAGACTACAAAAAAAAATATATATAATATATTTTTAAGTATAGAGAAATATAACCTATTACTATACTAATAATACTATAGGAAGATATTACTATAGATTTTATTACTAGATTACTAGACTTAAAAAGACTTACTAGGGATAACCTATAACTCTATACTTATAATAATATATTAATTTAAAAGGAATAAAACTATACTTTTTTTAAGGGATTATAACATAAAAGTAACTTAGATTTTTAATTCTTAACTAACTAATATAATACTACAGAATACTAAAAATAATTATAAGTAAAAAAATAAGCTATTTATATTAAACTTTTAGATAACGCTAATAGCACTTATTAGTATAAAATAAAAACTATTTATAGCTTACTACCTTTTAATAGATAGATAAACTAAATAAATAAACTAGACTATAGAAACATACCTATAGATCTACTATAATAAATAAAAAATAATTAGATTTTATTACTACTATTAGTATAATTTATATATAATAGTAAACTATTAACCTTAATAGTTTATAACACTATTTTTTATAAACTATAAAAGATATCTACACCTCTTTAATTAAGTATTTTTATAATAATTAAAGCTATAAATTAATAGATATTATAAAACCTATAAAAAAATATATAAATTATTATAAAAGAATTTTTAAAAAGTATAAAGCTAATTAATCTTATATATTAACTAAAATAAAAAAAATGGCACCTTAGCTAAAGAAGGAGATAAATTATTTTTACTTATAAAGAACCTTTAAACCTAAAAAGAAATATAAAAAATTAGACTATATTAAGGTTAGACTATTTTTTATTTCTAAATAATTAGGACCTATTAACTATAGACTAAAATTACTATAAGATGCCAAGATCTACCTAGTATTCTATATATCTATATTAGAACTAGCTAACACAAAGATACTAATTTAGACAAATTATACTACCACTAGGTAGAAGAAGATAATAAATTTAAATAGTAGAAAGAATACTAGACCATATTAATTAGCTATAATAATACTAAGTTAAATAGAAAGGTTACCTATACTCTAAAATATATAGGAACTAATAAACAACCTAGGTAACTATTAGTAATAAATTAATAAAATACTATAGAGGATATACTTAAGAACCATATAAAGGTAATATAGGTAAAGTAGCGCTAAGATCTAACTCCTAAAACTAGAGCCAAATCTAGAAAGCACCCTACGTATAAGGCGTAAGGTATAGACTAGGACTAATAGGCTCTATAATAGTTTCTCTTCTTCCTACTCCTTAATACTATAATCCTCTACTACGATTGCCTCTTCTGCGCGGCGATTTATTAAATCTATCTAAAAATATAACTACCTCTTATGAACAAGCCTAAACTTATAATTCTTTCTTCTTATTTACTTTATAGCTTTATTTTTATACTACACAATTATTTTATTTGTACACGTAGTTTTTCCTTTAAGCCACTAACTATATTAAATTCTAAATTAGTAATACTAACGTTATAATGCTAACCCTAATAAATATACTTACTATACTTCACTAAATAAACGTGGACTTTTACACATAGTTATAATAGGAATAGGTAGAATACTTCTAAACTATAACTTTGCTAAAGGATTTAATAGGCTTATAAAGACAATAAGAAAGAGAGTACTAGTTAGAGAAGGGCGAGGGGCATAATATTAAGTTAGATAAACAAGACTACTTATAAGTGGGGCTAACTTGTTTATAAGGTAAAACGGCACAACCTAAGTTATATAATTTAAGGACAAATCTAGGAAAGAGGGAGGTAATATTAAGATTTATATATCTCTTTTAAAAGGCACCTCTAATAGTCTTATTATTGGCTAGAGGTCGCACACACAAGGAAGTCACGTAACTAATTAGTAATTAGTAGGGCTTGGCACGACTAAGCAACTAAGCACTCACGTGACTAATTAGTGATTAGTAGGGCTTGGCACGACTAAGCAACTAATCACTTATAAGTAATTAGTACTAATTAGTCTAGGTAAGTAACTAAGCGCACTAAGCAGCCGCGTATATATAGGAACGCAATCTTCCCTTATAGAAGATTGTGTTTAATCTAATTACCCTGTTTAAATCTATCTTTTAGATATAGCTTAGGACTTCTTATTAATTTAATCTCTTATAACTTTAATACTAACGCCCTATCTATTTTACTTACGTAATAGATACCTCTCTCTCCTCTTAAAGGCTAGTAGATTCTAGTACAAGAATTATTATTTGTGCCAGTGTATTAGTCAGACTAAATATTCTGAAATTATTAAAGTAATGGTCTTTAGGAACTACGCTAAGATAAAGACTCCCTAAATAATAAAGAGTCTGTACCTAGAAACCTAGCAGCATGAAACAATACAAATATTATAATCTACTCCATATTATCCTCCTCTTTATAAGAGTAGGTTAAAAATATTTTCTTCCTTTCTCATAATTCTTTATCCTTTATAATATACTTAGTTTTGTCCCTCTATAAGCTAAAAAACGCGTTAATTACTCTACCTTTTCTTTACATATATCCTTTTCATAAATCTTTTGTTTTAAATAAAAATTTTAAGATTCAGGAATATACACTAATTATAAATATCTAGAATAGTATTTCCCTATAATCTCCATTTAGCTAAATTTAAGTTACATCTTTCACTTAGCTTATTATTTGTCAGAATCTATAAACTACAATTAAGCTTATTATTTGTCTAGTTAGTCTTTAGTCTTAAAGCTTTATAATAATTATTAAATATATCTAAACTATTTTCTATTATAATAACTCTTTGGCCTATCTTAATTATAAATAATAATATAAAAGTATAATCTTTGTCCTTTATAAATTCATGATTTAAAAAAGGCCTAAAATAGTAATTTGATTCTGATTTTTCTTATTTAGTATAAGATTTTTTGTTTTATTAAGACATAGTGGATTAAAGATAGTGTTAGTCTAATCAAGAAAAATATTACCTAGGTCCTAATGTTAATCCGGGTCCTATTAGGTAATACATTATAATTTAACATATAATATTCTTAATCTGTTCTTTAGTCTCTAGAATTTTAGTACTTATACTAGTATAGTATTAATTTTTAATAAAGACTTAAGTTAAATAAAGTGCTATTATTTTATAATTAATTTAGTATAAACTAAGCTATTAGTCTTCTTATTTATTAAATAGGTCTTGTTTATTAAGACATAGTAATTAAATTGTGGCTTTCTTATATTTTAAATAACTAGCGCCTAACGTCCTTATAAATCTAGAATTAATAATTTATATTAAATATTTATCGTGCTAAGCTTTAGAATTTATAGTAAGTTAGTATACATTATATTTTTAAAAATCTTTTAGTATAATAAAATAATTAAGTATAAACTAAGCTATTAGCAGGAGAAGAATTATGGGGCGTTATATAAATTATAGACACAATGCGTTATAAATTCAAATTAAAAGGCCTTTTCTATATATTTTACAGCCCTACTTAGCACTGGCAATTCTTATTTAGTATAAGGTTACTAGTGAAGAGGTTTTTTATAAAGACTTATATATAGTGCTACTATAAAATATATAATTAGTATAAACTAAGCTATTAGTAGGAGAATTATTAAATACACATTATAGACACAAGGCGTTATAGTAAATTATTATGGCTTTTCTATATATGTATGCGGTGGTGGTGAAAGGTAAAAGCTGACCTTAAGAGTGGAAGGGCTTGGCGAAGAGTGCGAGTCACGTGCTAGCGCCACTCTCAAGCGAGTTTTCAATCGAGTCTCAGCTCACCTGTGACCTGTTCACTATTCCCGCTCTGCTCCTCAGCTCGCTGGTGCAGCACGTTGATTTAAACATGGTCTCTGTGAAGCGGCTTCAGTACGTAGTGAGGCACAGTCCGGAAATAAATGGGGTCCAAGATCATACCTTCACTACTACTTTACGTCTGCGACCTTCCGCTGAGTGATCGATCACTTCAAACGCCGCCATCCATCGCCATCTTTCCGCGCGCCGCCCCGTGTGACGAGTGCGTGAAGGATACTTGGTCGCAACCTAGAGATTGTAGAAGTTTCACGGATGAAGAAGAAAGGCGAAGTCGCAATGAGTACGCGCTGCTTGTCACGGTACTAACGATTTTGGCCCCGCCCCACCGGAGCACTGCGCCTCACCCGCCTCGTCTTCAGCTCTACGCCCCGCGATTTTTGGACTACATAAAGAAGGGTTGAACCGCATCGGTGATGCGACTTCTCTTCTCTGCGGCACCCTGTGTTGGAGTGGCGCATTGGGCATCTGCGGGTTTTCAACAGGAGCGACACTGATGCCGCTTTTAGGATTAGGTTGCCCTGACCGTTCGTCCAACGTGGAGACGCTGGAGCTGCGGATTATGCAGTGTCTGGTTCGATGATGAGAAGGCTGCTCCAGAAGTTGTAAGGTGTTGAGGTCTTTCGTTGACTGCCAGGTGTCCATCGTCGGGACAACCGGAAATGGTACGCTCAGCTGTTCGATGAATTAAAGGAGCATGCCAGTACACTGGGGAGCTCGTCGTCACATCGCACTCAAACGGATACGGCAAAGGCGTATTTGTCCCTGGGTGAATGACTTACAGAAGTGCGATAAGTGGAAGCGACTCAGGATTCCGTTTCGCTTGATAACCGGGTATGGTGGCGAAGACAACGACGCTTCAAACCTGCCAGTGCCAGACTTCCGTGCGCTGTTTCCGGCGTCGTACCAGAGTATCTAGCTCAAATAGGTGGCGCCATGCCTTACGACGAATTGACCAGCGCTTTCACTGATCTGCTGCATCAGAAGACAGCGCTCTCGAACGAGTACAATTTATCAATAACACTTTCCAACGAAGAGTACGGCACGCCATAGCAAACGTACCCACTTCCGATGAGCTTGTGCTTCCTCTCTGCCCTGTCACGCCGGTGATTCGAACATTCGCGTCGACTATATATCCTCCTGCACCCCGCTCCATCAGCAAATACCGGAGGAGATGGGTGGGCGTGCCGGAAGATGCCAAGGCTTCCCAGATGCCGGAGCTGCTCAAGCATGTGATGCGTGGTGAAGAGGAGAAATGACACGAGCTGCTGAGCCGTCCTCTCGAGACACCGCTGCCCTTCAGGTGTCTGAAGAAGGTCCGGCATGATGAGGCACAGGAATAGACGATGGTTGAGAGAGGGGAGTTATCCGCGGAGGAACTGGCAGAAAGTGAAGCAGGGAGCCCAAGTCGCCTTAACGAGCATCAAGTATGAGTGTTGAGACGTCCGAGGTTGTTCCTGGTGGGCGCTGTTCTGGTCGTCTCGGTTAGTTCAGGCACCAGAGCAAAAGAGTTAGTCACAGTTTCCGTATTCAGGCTATGTTGTGCATGCTGAGGTCCTGGGTACAGCTCCGGCTCCCCAGCTTCTCAGACTGGTGCTCGCACTGACAAGGTCGCGTGTAGAGCGTGGTTTGCGACATCGCTATACTATGGGCGCGTCAGCGAGCTGCGCGTATGTCGTAAATTTTCGGTTTGGGATGGTCCAGTCCGTGGGTGTATCGTCCCAACCCCTACCCCAGCGATTACGCACAACTGGCAAGGTGCGAGGACATCATAATCATTGCGAGATGCGAGATGCGTGATAGCCATTGTTCACCGACGAGACGGACTGTGCCGTAGCCAGACTCAAACCGCAACTCGCGCGAATCCTCGTGCCCTTCCCAAACAATCCGCACTGGTCATCGCCGCGCCGATGATGCGCACAGCTCGCGCTTGATTCGAACTGTAGGTGAGAAAGCGAATCCGCCAGCGAGGTCTGGCTGCATCCTGCAATCCCGTAAAGCCGCCTTCTATGCCGTCCCAAGACAATGGTGCCGACACTAGCCGACATCTGAGGGCGGGACGGGGGTGGAATTTGTGGAATGGTGGTCGAGTGGGTGGTCGACGGCGGGTACCTGAGGAGGTCAGGCAAGAACGACAAGCGTGATACCGAGCCGAGCTAGAAGGCTTCCCTGGTAGCGCCTGGGCGGCTTCTGGGCCGCCGAGCAACCACTGATGCTCACGCGGTGGTACGCCTCGCTGTAACCGATATCAGCACAGAGTAAGCGATGGGAGATCGCGACCCCAGAAGACCCGCGTGCCCTGGCTGACAGGCGTCCGGCGTTGCTGATAACGCCGAAGAAACGTCGCGATGGAAGAAATGGTAAATGCCGTAGCAGCGGAAGGGCCCGCGGCTGTAACGCTCCCAAGTGGATGGCGTTGGTGAAGGGGTCGGGTCGCAGGTGTGGTGCGGCCTCTGTGCGCGGCTGCTCTCCCAACCAGGCCAGCCGGAATGGCCGAGAATGCCAAGCGGTCGTAAGCGGTGCAAGCAGCGCCTAAGAACGCCGCGCGAATTGCGCTATCGCACGATACCGAACGGCTATCGTCCCTGGCCAATGGCCACTTGGTCAAGCAGTGGCAACAGCATCGCCCCATGGAGCGTTCCGTATCGGTCGCAAATCTCTGTCGCAACCTGTGGCAACTGGAAGATGCACGGAGGCCAATGGGACGAGACGAAGACAAAGCTCGGTGCTGGTGCCCCCTCCCGTCAGCTGCAATGCTCGACGAAGGATGCGATAATGGCCACTGCGACGCCGTATCACTGTTCTGGGTATGCGTTCGCGACCTTCTATACGCCTTCCTCTCTCGACCTAGCTCCGGCACGGCCCCTCTATGTTGGATCAGGCCTGTCCTGCCCAAAGGGGCAGATCGACGGCCGGCGGTCGCATCTCGCCCAGATATCGCATATTGCTTCCCCTCAAATGCCAGCGCCTGCCCTCGACAACAACTGCCTTCCCTCGTCAACCTCACTCGCTCTGAGCGTAGCCCCCATCAGCCGTGACATCTGCGCCCATCATGCCCGTCGGCGAAGATCCAGTCATCGTATGTGAATCCCTCACCTTGCTACGCACATAGCTGCATCACGCGATCGCGCTGTATTGACCCCCCGCCCAGCAAGCCCACCACGTTGGACCGCGCCTTCCTGGATGGCTCCGGCGACCCAGAGCGCAAACATCCAGAGGCTCGCGTGGTCAACCCGCTCCGCCTACCTCCTCTCTGAGGGCAAGGCCACTCTCCAGGAGAGTTACCTGGGCAGCGACC
Organism: Acanthochlamys bracteata; assembly: GCA_019914995.1. Classification (NCBI taxonomy): domain Eukaryota; kingdom Viridiplantae; phylum Streptophyta; class Magnoliopsida; order Pandanales; family Velloziaceae; genus Acanthochlamys; species Acanthochlamys bracteata. The sequence continues at coordinate 10,634 of JAFKAK010000693.1, forward strand.
GGGATGACTTCCCCACCGAGGAACAGATGCGCACGCTGCGCCGCGTGCCTCAAAAGATCCGTTGAAGATCTTCACGATTGGTTTCGTTGAACTGTGCGGGCGCATGTCCTACTATGGTACCATCGTCGTCTGCTCCAACTTCATCAACAAGGGCCAGTTTGACTCGCACGGCCACCGTGTGGCTACGCGTACCGGTGCTGCCGTCAACCCGCTAGTGATGAAGCCCAGCCTGGTGCCCTCCCGGTTTGGGCAAGCAAATTGCCTTCTCTCTGACCACCTTCAACTCGTTTTGGGCCTACGTCTGCCCTTTGTTCGGTGCCTGGGTTGCCGACAAGTATCTCGGTCGTTACCAAGACCATCTTCTACTGGTCCTCATCGCCGAACTCGGTCACACCATCCTCGTCGTCTCCGCTGCGCCTTCCGTCATGGACAGCCCAACACGTCCCTCGGTGTCTTCGTCCTCGGTCTGCTCATCACGGGTTTCGGAACCGGTACCTTCAAGCCAAACATCTCGCCGCTCATCATGGAACAGCTTCCCGAAGACCCGCCCACGTCGAGGAGCGGAACAGGGGGCTTTTGTCATTGTCGACCCGGCCATCACTGCAACCCGTGTGTACAACTGGTTCTACTGGTTCATCAATTGGGGTGCCCTGGCTGGTCAGCTCGGCATGGTCTTCGCTGAACGTTACGTCGGTTTCTATCTCGCCTTCTTGATCCCATCTTCTTCTTGCTCTCCCTCCCGGTCTTGATTTTCTGCAAGAAGCACTACAAGCTCTCGCCCCTAGTGTGGCGTGCTCGGTCCCTGCCATGAAGCTCTTCGTCAAGTCTCTCGGCCACGGACTGAGCGCCAACCCTATCACGACTATCAAGAACTGGAAGAAGGGTGACGGATGGGAGAAGGTCAAACCTTCCCATTTTGGCGACAACAAGCCTTCTTGGTACAACTTTGATGACGCCTGGGTGGATGAAGTCCGCCGTGGTTTTGTGCGTGCGGTGTTTTTCATGGTGTTTAATCTACTGGCTCGCGTACCGCCAGATGGATAACAACTTGACGTCCATGTGCGCCACTCATGGCTCTGCACGGCACGCCCAACGATCTCCTGCAGAACATGGACCCTATCACGCTCATCGTTCTTGTTCCGAGTAAGTCTTGATCATAACCCGAGAACGGAGTAATCGCTAACATGCTGCCAGTCTTCGATCTGTACATCTACCCCTTCCTGCAAGCACAGGATCAACTTCTCTCCCATCAAGAAGATTACTGCTGGTTTCCTCTTTGGCGGAATGGCCATGCCAGGGCTACCGTCCTCCAGTACTACGTGTACAAGACGTCCGCTACTACGACACCCACGACCCTGACTACAAGTCGCCCATCAACGTTTGGCTGTGACAGGTGTCTACGTACTGTCGCCATGTCCGAGATCTTCGCTTCTGTCACCACCCTCGAGTACGCGTACACCCAAGGCCCAAAGAACATGAGGTCCCTGGTCATGGGTGTTCAGTGTTTCACCACTGCTTTCTCCGCCGCCATCGCCCAGGCGTTCACCCTACTCACGAACGATCCCCACCTCGTGTGGAACTACGGCTCCGTTACCATCATCTCCTTCGTCGTCGGCATCTCTTCTTCATTGCGTACTACAAGACCGACCAGGAGGGCAGCAGTCAACCTTCTGTTTACTGGCCACTTCGGCACCGCAAGCAGGCCGAGGACGTCGAGCGCCATCTCAGCATCGCCGCTGAGGCGTGCTAGCGCAAATCGACGAGAAGAAGATCCGACTGCGGCTGAGCCGAGAAGATCTAGATGGATGCATAGTGGCAGAGATGTTTGGTGCCATGTGGAAGCGATACCCCGATCAATCAATTTTATATAGTGTCGCGCTTTGAGAACGCGCTGATCCCCACACTTGCTGTATACCTCAGCAACTCGTGTAATTACTCTCACTTATCACACCACTCGTCAGTACCGCCTGCTCGTGTTAGGTCGCTGCGCTTGTGCAATGCTCGTGTTGCCCGCCTCTGTGCCCGGTGTGTAGTTCGAATAGGCGTTGTGAAGGCCTCATGGTGGTCTAGTCAGCCCGCGGCGCCCCCTGATAAGGTACTCATCTTAACCCATTTACAGCTATAACGTGGTTCACGGCGAGCGTGAGCAACCCAAGCGAGTTGGCAGCTCACCAACGCCATGCTATCGCCAACACTTCGCGCGATGTCTTAACAACGCAACGTGCAAAATACTTATATAGAAGTAGATAGAACGTATTCTATCAGGACCAGGTCAGTTTTTTCTTGGCATTTCTATAGTCCTTTACAACTCACTCTAAAACGCTACCAACGCTATCTTATAGTGACTTACTATCAGTTTACTCTAACTTATTGTCAAATTTGAAGGTATTCTTGATGAAAATGAGATGAAATTGATCGTTCTGAGATTAGTGCGTTTTTTTTAAGTCTCTGTTCAGACTCCGTTGAGTTGTTGAGTTGTTGAGCCAGACTAACGTTACTGGACAAGTCTCGGCTTGTCGTCGGCGTGAGCCAACCACCTTTTCACTATTTGATATATCGCGAATTGTGGTGCGATATTGGACACACCCCCTTAGCTTAGGCTTATCCTTAAGCTGGAGATCATGTGTTAGAGATTAGACAGTCCTATCATGGCTTAATCTTGAAAGCCTCCATTGTTTGCTCTAGCTTAAGTAGGTCGACTTTTTATTAGTAATCTTGTCCTTAATCTCTGCAAGTCTTAGTTTATCTAGAAACTTACTTTTTTTATTAGCTAGTAGCGGCTTTATTAAATTATCTGCTCCCTATGTCCTCTAATTGTAAATAGTCTACTTTTATTATGCCTTAAGTGACTTTTTACCTTCGCTTAGTAATTATAGATATCGCTATAATAAAGCTTTGTCTAAAACTTCACAATCTCTTTAGTAATAATTTAGATTATTCAGTTAATTATTATAGTTAATTTAAATTTAATAGTTGCTTAGGTAATTTTAAGCTCCTTTAATAAGTAAAAAGTAAATAATGCCTCCTTTACTACTTATAATAGCTCTAGTAATTTAGCTTTAGTTATTAATATAGTAACTATATCTTACTTATTTACTTTCTAGGTAACTAGGCTGCTTATTAGTTTAATGTTAAATTCTTATAAGTTTCTATACTTAAGCGTGTTATTAGCAAAGAACGTATTACTTACCAATTTTAAGATATCTACACCCTAAGCTACAAAGGCCTAGTAATCTAGTATTAATAAGGTAAAGGAGAACTTATTTAGTAACTATAGTGCTCTTTACCTAGGTTCAATAGAAAATATACTAGTCTAGAAACTTATAAAGATAATATCTAGTTATATAGTTATAGTAGTATAGAGGATAGATTCTATCTTATACTAGTATTAATAAACTTTAGCCTTACTAGTAAGTCTATTTAAGGGAGTATCTTTATTACTACTATTATATTTTGTACTATATTTTTATAATAATTAATAAGATGCAATATTTTATTAATATAAGGCTTAAGATAGCTAGAGCTTTTATTTTATTTAATCGTTAATAACGTTAACTCCTAGAAACTATTATAGTTTATTACTACTAGTAAGTGTAAAATCTAGTGCTTATTTCTACTAGTGTGTCTTTAGTAGCTTACTCCAATAACTTATTATAAGTAATAATTGGGTTATCTATATAGAAAAAATAAGGATACTACTCTTAATTAAATAGTATATTTTATAGGGCACTATTTTAAAGCCTATATTAAAGAGTATTCATATAAACTCTCTACTAGAGTAGTAAAGATATACGTAGTCTATAAAGTGCTTTATATAGTTAGTAGAGTACCTACTTTATAAATAGCTATAAGGTATTTTTATAAATATTTCTCTATCTAGCTTGCGTAGATTAATGCTTTAGTAACATTATATTAAATACGCTCTAGGTTAAACTAAGCTATAATTACTAT
>JAFKAK010000694.1:0-15506 GCA_019914995.1 Acanthochlamys bracteata
AAACATCAAAAATCAAATGGACGGCAAGAAGGGACGCTGAGCCGCCTTCATCGGCGCGGGCCTCGCGTAAAAATACATCGCCGAAGGGTGGCGGAAAGAAGAGCTGGCGACTCAGGCTCTCTGCGAGAAAAAGACTCTGCATCGCGGCCCCACAAGTCTGCTCCACAGCCACCCCTCCACAAATCACTCCGCCGAGCGCTTCCGCGTCCGCCCATGACTCCACTTCTACACTGAGGATGGCCTGCGCATCGCTCTCTACGACTCCGCGGCAAGCGTCTTTATCCCACGCGCGCGACCGCCTCATCATCCACAAACAACCGAAAGTTCGTCTTGGAAGAATATGAAATACACCCGGTGATGCCATGGTGGAAAGAATGGATGAGAAGGCCAAATGGGCAAGAACCGTCAGGTGACTGGATCACCGAGGTGGGAAACTAAAGCGTTTGAAATCTTCCCAAAGAAAGACGATGTGAAGGAGAAGGAGGAAGGGAGATGAAGATGAAGGAGGAGGAAGTGTTGAAGTGAAAAAAACGTGGGAGGAAGTGGCGAGAATGAGTTTGGAGATAGCGATGGGTGTTGACTCCCCCAGGGTAGGATGACCCGGAGCATGAGCGAGGAGAGAGTACTGTTGGAGATGAGTCACCCACCTCCCTCTCTACCGCTGCCCTCTGCGCCCATACTGAAGAAAACCTGTGAGGGTCCCAAAGCTCATTCTGAAGCAGAAAAATCGGGCTTCAGTATCGTGGTCCCCATGAATGGCGCTGTCTCCAACAAACGCCTAGCGCCAGCACCAGAGAGCCAGCCTGCAAACAAGGAACCCAGGTTAGACGGTGCCACCCACCGCCGCCGAGCTCAGCTCGGCAAAGCCTGCTAAGGTACCTCCAGGTTCCTGTCAAGTCTGATCCTCTCATTCCCAGCTGCAGTCCATTTCGCAGAGGCAAGCCCGAAGCCTGGTGCTTCTCCCCCCCCGTCGAACTCTCAGACCGCCTGGCGAAAGGGGCCTAGGAAGGAATGGTTTCCCTGGGACCTCCTACTCGGACTTGTACCTGGCAAAGATGCAGAATCTCCACAAGCTCCAAGACCACCCCTTTATCCCTGTTTTCGACCTGGATCCTGGCTGAGGTGTACCCCAGCGTGTACCAAGCGGGAACGACACCCGTCCGTTCATTTCCCCCTCCCAACTCTGGAACACCTCGTCGTATCGGCGACATTCCCCACGCCTCTTGAAAATCGTAACACGACCTCCGTCCACACCCTCCTCATTCCACACGGCGACCTCGAGCCAGCGTAAAAGCGACGGCCGCGAGTCCAAGATTCCTCCGTTGTATCGAAAGAAGAGGAAAGGCGTCTTAGTCTCGTCCCTCAGTCATCGCTCAAACCAGGGAAGCACGGTTGGGACTTGGACGAGCATCGTTGGACGTGGGATGGCGATGCGAGTCTGCATACTGGCGTGGGCCACCAGATTAGTCCGAAAGATCTAGAGAAGAGGAGAGAAGGGGCATATGGTGAGGAGGAATTCAGGAGCAAGTATCCGGGGGAGGTTGGGAGCCAGTGGCCCCTTTGTAATGAGTGCAGCTCCCGGGCGGTGGGGATGACAGCGGGCCGAGTGAGCTTCTGGGTCCGAGACCACGCGGGTAAGAAGAACGGTTGATCTGGCCTGGCGCGCCAGTATCGGCCTTGGTTTGCATTTGTGTTGTGCCTGATTTTTTGTAATACCCATCCTGGGGCAGCTCGGCTACGATACCCCTCAGCACTAGCATATCTGGGCATTCTGTTTGACGGCATTCGATACATCTACATCTGTTTCCTTTTCCCTGTTCTCTGTTGGCTTTACATATACAACAACACCATTCATGTTTGTGAAGAAATGAGAAGAACAATAATAAAGACATTAGGAAGTCATCAAAGCATCTAGGTATACACTCGTGAATAATAGTTAACCTCTCTTCCACCTTCCCGATCCCTGCCTGATAGCTCTTTCCAAGTATCTTCCTTCTTGATCCAGATCCAGATCCAGCCAAAAATGGCACGCTTCTTCGGGGATCCCATGTCACTTACTCTTGCAAGCGACGTTAGTCAACGCCTGCGCAAGCCTCAAAGTGTGATCATGCCTAGCTGTGCTCTTCATTACTAGTCCTACTCAGATCACCGGTATCCACGTAAATGGGAGGATTAACATCTGGATGGAATGGCGGCTTCGCTGCATTCGCCTTCGCCTGGTCGAATACCACCCGCCGTTCGTCGCCTCCTTGTTCATTTTTCTCCAATCTTGGCAGCCTATACGTCTCCGTCGGCTCATGTCGATCTACATTCATATTGCGGGACAACACAAGCTTCTCAAAGGTCGATTCTCTCGACGCGGTTGAAGAACTTCCCCCTCCTCGCTACTCTGTTCCTTCTCGGCCTTGCGCAGCGCGCTGGCAGTTCTCAATGATGGACTCTCCTCGGCTGAGGTGGTGTCCATGTCGCCCTTGATGATGGCATCGGCAACTTTCTTCCAGGCTTTTCGGGACTCGAAGTCGTCTTGTTCTTCGATTGCGGCAGCCTGTAGGAGGTCGGCTTCGTCGCTTGGGGGTCGAAAGGTCTCGATGACCTGCGCCGAACACAGTGTAACTGCTAGCCTGCAAATGTGAATAATATGGGTGTGTCAAAGCTCCTGCTTCGTCTTCGCATCTGTACTCCTCCTTCAGTCCACTGGCCTCAGCCGTGTATATGGGCTCCCTTCTTCTTATCTTCAGGATGAACAGTAGCGGTGAAGCTGTTGGACTTGCCACTAACCAACCGCGGCCGCTGTAGTCAATCTTGCAAGTGTATCCGGATGAGGACTGGATGTACGTGGCGCTGTTGAGTTCGACGTACGGCGATCCCACTACCAGACCTTCGATGTAGTGGAGGAAGTGTGATGAAGGTAAGATTCATCGTATTGATCGATGTAGTACATGGCGTGGCGACTTGCTTGACGTTGATGGTAGTCTTGAAAGGCCTTCTGTGCATTGTAAGCCTGGAGGCGTACGCCGTGCTTGCTGTTATAAATGGAATATGCCGTGACAGGAGGGTGGTGGCTGCCTATGTTAGCCGCCCCGACCTATCATTGTCGTCACCTGACTTGTTCGCTGACAGGTGTATCTCACCCGCCTCATCCTCCCCTTTTCCCAGGAACAGCTCACCCAGAAAGGGTTCAGAGCTTCTTCTCGCTACCCAGCTTCTCTCGACTCGCATACTGCTGCTTCAGCGTGCTGAGGAACCACTTCAAAACAAGCATGCATCGCTTGGCGGGGTCCTTTTCGGCGGCAGGCGCGACGAGACGGAGAGTGCTCGGTCAGTATGAGGAGAATTCGACAGGAGGTGGTGGAAGGATAGATACAGGCGCTGTCATGGACGAGGTCGCCATTGAAAGATGCGATGGACTACCGAAAAACATCAGTACAAATGCTTGAAACATTGTACGGAGGCCTCCAGGCCGCCGTAAGCATCCCAACTATTGCGACGCCAGCGTGCGTGAGGAAGCTGAAGCCAGGAGCCCTTCTGCTTCTGCGGCACCGCCGCCTTCTTAGGTTTTACTTGAGCTCCTTGGTGAATACTAAATTGCTGGTAGCAGGTGTACGAGGAAGGTGGGTCAGGGTGGCGTGCGGGTGGCAGAGGTGTGAAGCAGAAGAATAGCGACTCAGTGTATTTAGATCCCGCCTTGCGTGCACATACGTACGTCATAAATACATGATTGTTGCCCCAACAACTACGCGATCGACAGCGACGACACGATTTGGGATAAACGGTGCGGAGGCAAATCAGGGCAACAGTTTACCACATCCTGAGCGTGCTGTTTTTCGCCGCCTTCCCGTTCGCAAAGGTTCATTTGTAAACAAAGGATACACGCCCTGCCAGGTACAGGGACTTTTTCGCGGTACTCGGATGCGCCCATGTCTCACATATTGCCATTGCCAGGCCCACCGAGCCTGCTCGCAGAAGGCGCAGTCGGACGATGTTTCAAGATGATCTGCTCTGAAGTAGTACAAGACAGGCAGCCTTCAACAAGTCAATGTTGGCAGGACTCGTCACTGATGGCCCCCCTCGTGCCATATCCGCTTCCTTGGCGGTGCATGTGGCGTTCATCCTCTCGGTCTGTAATCTATGATCTGATCAAACCGATTAATCATACGTCCTCCTACCCTCTCTTTGAACGTACGCTTGAGGCAGAGCTGCTCCGGCAGTGAAAAACTCAAACGCAATGTGGCTGTTTTGTATCTAAACAGAAGCTGGTTGCGGGAAAGCACATTCAGTGTGGCTGGAAGTGTTCAATCCTGCCCAGGCCTTTGGATGGTTTCTGCTATTCTGCTCGTTTTGCCTGCGAAGGATATAGGGCGCGTTTCAGGTCCGTATGTGTACGCAAAACTCTCCTGTTACAGGAAGCTCATAGTACTGAACTATGACCAGCTTGATCAAAGGAACAGCGCCGATCAGTCTTTTTCACCTTTCTGCAAGCTTTCGCCCGCGATTCGAGCCTTAAGCTCAGACTCTTTTTTAGCTTCCATGGTCTTTGCTCGTCTTTTTTGTGTGTGTGGTGGAGAATAGTGAAGGTGTATATGTATTTGCATGGGAGTACTCCCGATCGAAGAGATGAGAATTTTCAATTCTTTCCACTGGTCTCGAGCTTTGTCACGAATGGTAGCATGTCAAATGCCGACTAGACGCTCCTGTTCTCTACAACCTCTCCTTTACAGTCTTATCACCATTATCCTTCGTATTTGAATGCCCGGTAGTCGTGGTGCCAGTCGTCCCTCGCCAGATCCGCTCTGATCTGATAGTTCTCTTCGTCGTCTTCTAAGACTTGCATATCAATATCCACAACGCTCATTCCTTCCCACAGCTCCCCATCCGCACCAACGGTCCACAAACGGCACCACAACCTGTGAAAGCGCGTAGCCGTGCCTTGTGAGCGGACCTCCTGCATTAGCGAATACGATCGCTATCCATCTCATTGATCAGCAATCTGGCCTAGCTTTTGTCTGCATCATCAAGAACTGTAACAATGTACTTACCACAAGTGTTCTCAAACGCTCTCGATATCAACATACTGTCGAGAACAGTGCCTCAGCAGTGGGGTTCAAGCGCGTCCAGCAGCGCCACAGTCATTCAGCGTCCAAAACGTTGGCGCGATAATAATCTTCGCGCCATTCGCATTGCTCGCGAAACGCTTCCGGAAAGCCAAGTCCCAGCAGATCAGCATGCCGACCTTGCCGATAGGTGTGTCAAAGACTTCGTGGATGTCGCGGCCGCTGCCGGTAGTGCTCGCGCTCCCGGTGCCAGAGGTTTTTTTGACATACTTCCCCGCCATTCCCCTCATGGTCGATGAAATGCGCCACATTCAGCAGCTTATTCTCATCCGCCTCTTCCTGCGGATGACTCTCCACTATGGTACCCGGCTGTATGCATATCCCACACTCTCTCGCTAGGTCTTGATATTTCTTCAAATACGTGCCCCATTGATCGCACAAGCCGACGAAGGCTGGGTCTTTGGGATGCCAGTTTGTGGTGGTATTCTATTGGCTTTGCATAAAAATGGCAGAGAAGCGAAGGGAGAGAGGAAGAAAGATTTACCAGTAGAACAGCCAGTTCGCACCCTGCAGCGGCAGCAGATCTGATGATGTAGTTGCTGCTTTATTTGAAGTTGTGCTCGAGTTGCAGCGGCTGTGGTAGTCCTGTCAGTATGACATCGAGTCCTGCAAAGAGGTACAGATACGTAATATACCTGGATAAAGCTGAATAACAGCTACTTTTAAAATTGAAGCCATGTTGAATAGGATGAACGCGAGATGGTAATAAAGCCGGAAAGCTGGTGTGACGGTGTGTGCGATTGCTGGTCATGGCGGAAGTGGAGTTTCGGCGTTAATGCGCGGGCGAAGATATGATGCGCGCTAGCTGTGATGGATAGTCGTGCATGGCCGTGATTGGTTGGTGGTAGCATAATGGGCGAATGCAGGATGCTTGCGAGCAGGTCCAAAGAGTACGGGTTTCGTTTGCGTTTGCGAAACAAATTGATTGTTATTAGGTGTGCAGTACCGAAATACGAGTCAAACCATCCCCAACTGATGAATAACCGTATCATTTCCTAGTACGGAACACCTCAAGCCAGGCTTCGTAAGAAATGCCCGATCAAACACTGCCCACGAACCTCTATCAAATACCTCCATCTCTCTCTGTACCTCGTCGTCGTTCTAGTTACACCATCACCATCACTAATAAATAATAGAAAGAATTTTCAGATCAATCACTCAGCGCAAACATCCCCTTCATCGCAACCACGTCCACAAAGGCCTCTAAATCATGTTCATACGCCTTTTTCTTTCTTCCCATCGACCAGATTGCCGTTGAAACTCTCGTAATGCTCCTTGCTCGCAAACGTGGGAACCGCTACTCGTCTCTAGCAGATGCAGAGCGTCTCCAGCTTGGTAAAGCAGCGTCGTCAAGTGCGGGATCGATGGGGTAGGCATACGGGTGGGGAGAATGATCGCTCAATGTATTGCTTTTGTATGAGAAAGCGGTAAGTCATGTCCAACAGAGTTACTTCAGGAGCGGAACATGGTCATTCTCCCAAAGATCGTTAAACTCCTCGGGGTTGAGACTTGGCTTGCGAGGGACGTGGATGATGACTGTGTGTGTCATTGTCGTTTTGCGGACGAGGGGCGTAGACTGCAGGAGTCACTGGGATCTATATTTTGCCTTTATCTTCTCGTGACTGTTGAGGTTGGGAATGTGGAAGTAAGAAGATATTAGTCACCAGCTCTGGCTGCCGGTACCCCCGATGGGACAACACATGTCGCCTTCCCAAAGGCTGACTGGTTCTAAATCCTTGCTCTAGGTATTTCCCAGTCATTGTAATTTTACCTTCCTATGGTACTTAGGGATATCAAGTCTTGTCTCAGTTTTGTTTGCGCGTATTCGCTGTTTGGAGTGGGCTGTGCGAGTCAAAAGCGCTGAAGTGAGAAAAACATTTGCTGGATCAAACTTCAAATGTGAGTATACTGACTAAATCCGGACTCAGTTTGCGAGCTGTGTAGACTGGGGTATCTATGTCAGGAAAAACCATAGAAAGTAGATGAAGTAGGACCAACGCCTTCAGTAAAATGCCGGCAACGCCATGCTCCAGAGCTTAGTACACTCTTACACCCTGAAAGACATGAGGAGGGACTTCATACTTCACCTGAGAATAGACATGATGATATGAAGCTCAGTTGTCACCAAAGAAACCGATCATCGTATGCAATGCTCGCTGGCAATATCGGTCCCGAAAAAAGGGAGGTGAGATACGATGAACGATCGTCACCCGCGTCTGTATTGATAGGACCAAACCGTTTCGCTGGTCCTAGAACCTTGGCGCGACAAAGTGATGCTACCAAGCAGCACAGAGATACCGACAGCAATGTTCACGAGAGGCGGCCTGGGCTTCACTCGAAGAGACCCGCAAGCCACGGCGGCATCGGCCCCATTGGTTGCTCACTCCGGATACACCATGTGTCATGTCAGGAGCCTTCTTCTGAATCGGACTCCAGCTCTGATCCGGTATCGAGGAGTGTGTAACGGTTGGTGATAGGCACCGACAGTCGGAACACTCGCAGTAGGGACGCTGACTTTTGCCATCGGTCGTGGTAGAGGCGCGGCGCACTCATCGGGGCACCTGCAACGTGAGCCTATAGTCATGAAGGCGGTACGACGACTCACCAGTCAATGCGCGTCCTTTGTAGGCGGTCGCGACATCATACAAGTCCTAGCAAATAGTGCGTTGTGGATAGAGTTGGTGGAAATATAAGCGTCACCACCTCTGAAGAAGATGTCTACAACCTACCGGCCGAGGATGGTCAGCTAAGCTTCGCACCGATTGGGTTCCTTAGCTAGACTTACGACAAAGATTGTGGATATGGTCAAGATGTTCCCGGATCTGATCTGCGGTGAGTTTTCCAAGCGTTCCACGAACAATCAAAAGGTTACGGCTGGCTCCATTGGCAATCTTGTTCGCGACATGAGGCGGTACGTGGAACTGACGGTCATTCAACGGAATTCAAGCCGCTTTGTATGCAAATAGATGTCGTTGCGCTTTGCAAGCCGAAATCAGCTTCGAGGATGTGTTAGCCACAAGTAATCCCAGGATACACTACGCCAGACGGATTTTCAACGAACATACCTGCTCCTTCAACAAATGAGATAGTGGCCGAGCGGTCGTTGCGAAGAAAGATATCCAAAGTCGATCCCCACCTCGCACGATTCAGCAAGTCCTTGTGTGTAGTCCGATCTGAAGGTTTGTGATGAGGACCGTCCGTTGATCGTGCACTGGGACACGATAGGCGGATTCTAACACCTCCTCTTCCTTCTCCGACGTATCGAAGAATCCCAGGCTGGCCATAACTGTACACTCTGTTATGAGGTTGGGGGTGACTTCGCGGCTGACCAAGACCTTCTCCCAACCGCCGTTATCTGAGGTGAGCGGAGAGTCTTCGGCATGAGGCGGCTCATGATAACAGACACAGCATGGGGTCGTACAAACGTCTCTTCCCAGGAGTTGGACTGACTCGAGTACGTCTTCGGTTCATCGTGGCGGCGCCCTCGCGGCAAAAGTGTGTCCAGGGTTTCGGCCGTCAGCCCCGCCGCGAAACAGTGCGCTCTTGAGTAGATCTGGTCAGAGATAAGTATGCGGTGAAATAGATCCCCCAGCGTATCTGGAGAACGTACTATACTCACGCCACAGCCTGGAGCAAGTAGTCGTGCTCGGCCTTGAGATGGTCATTGTTGGACAAGCTGGGGTGGTGTCAATTGTTGGCCAGAAGTATGCTGTAAGCTGGTGAGTTCGCCCGAAGTAGTAGTGCGAAAAAGTGACTCACGAATTCAGCTCTAACGGTGATGGCAATCAGCAAACCATACTGAGGTACGGCGCAGCACGAGGTCGGTACATACCGACATGCAGGGCATCAAGTAGGATCTGCCTATGGTGACGGTTGCCATGGTGAGGAGGAGAGCGCGCTCAGGCCCCGAGTGCCTTTGAAGAGGTGCAAATAAGGGTTTTAGCAGTGAGGACTTGCAAGATGGTTTCCAACCGTAGGTGTGTTTTATCAGGTGCCCAAGCTTCCATCACTGTATCGCTTCCACTCCCGCTGGGCGCGCTAAACATCATTTCGCTCTTTCCCAGATCTTCGCCAGAGAGCAGCCGCCGCTGTCCCTGCACATATCACCAGACTGCATGCCGTACCGCGGCTGATATTTGTTAAGTCGAGTCTGCTTCTGACAGAGAATCATCTTCACGTACATCTATCGCAGACAGAAGGTCATCTTGTGGCACCGGATAGGTGAGTCTTTTGTGTAATAATTTTTTGACCGCGTTCTGCCACATTAGGCTAGCCTTAGCGCGTCGCGTGGGAAGCGAAGCGACTGCTCTCGAAGTTTTGCGGCGCGTCATCTTGCCTCTCTTTTGGACTCTCCCAATCCCAACCCCATCCCGCTGGGCCCCATCGCGGCAGCTCGGAAAGCATGCGCCCGTTGAGGTGGCAATGGCTTCAGCTCCCTTCGCCCAGTTGGTGGCAGCCCCTTTCTTTACCGCCGTACGACTGCTCCTGGCTGATCTGAACTGGAGGTGGCTCTCCCAACTGCCATAGGGCTTCAGCCTCGCAGCGCTTGCGACCGTGGCGCGTATTGGCCAAAAGGGTCTCGTACAGGGCGCCTCGCTGCTGCGCTGTCGCACTCGTCGACCTCGAGATCACATATCGCGATGCCCGCATGCCCGTGGCTGCTGCTATGGATGACCAATTTCCACCGCACACAACTCGCTGGAGCGCGCGGCAAGCCTCGCAGGGGCTACTCTCGTCACTGGCCCAACGCTTAATCGCGCCTCCACCACCTGCAATAGCCACCGTACAACCTAAGACAGGTCCTGCAAACGCGGCGCATTTTTCTTTCGTTCCTGGTCAGCAGCTACATTCTGCGCTGATAATTCTTTCATTTTTGTGGACAGACAGAGAGAAGGGGGGCATTCGATCTTGCGTCGGGTACACCTTTCTGAGACCATCACGATGACGACGCTGTACTCCCCAACACGCAATGTGTTTGGCGGATGCCGAAGCTCACGAGATGCCAACAGATGCGGGAGGGGAAGACGGTCATATACAATGCGATGGGCCCTGAATGAAACCCTTCGAGGACCCAAACGCAAGCGCCCTATAGAGTCGGTCATACTGGAACGAGGCGTGAAGAAAAAGATCGTGCAAGACGTACAGACGTTTATTGCAGCACGGACATGGTATCTTGACCGCGGCATACCCTACAGGAGAGGCTACCTGTTGTACGGCCCGCCAGGCACGGGCAGGCTCTTTCATTCAAGCTTTAGCTGGCCGCGGACTTTAACATCGCCATACTGAACGTCAGCGAGCGCGGTCTGACCGACGACCGCTTGAGTCACCTTCTGGGCAGATCCACCGCGGACTATCGTACTGCTCGAAGACGTTGATGTAGCTTTCGCAAATCGCAGGAAGGCAGAGGCGGACGGGTACGCTGGCGCAACTGTCACGTTTTCGGGCCTACAGAACGCGCTTTTTGGCGTTGCGTGAGCGGTGGTGAACGCATAATTTTTCTTGACCACGAATTTTTGTCGAAAGGCTCGATGAGGCGCTCATCCGTCCTGGTCGCGTCGATATGACTGTGCGACTGGGCAATGCGACAATACCAGATCGAACAGCTGTGGATCGCTTCTACGCGGAGTTCGATGCAGAGGGTTGGGCAGAAGCGTTTTCCAGCCCAGGGTCACACAGCTCGGCCTTTTTGCGAACTCAGTGAGCACGGCAGCCCTGCAGGACTGTTCCTGCGCAATAAAGAACGACCCCGAAGGGCGCCATTCGCATGGTAGTGGTCTCACCGCCGGTCATAGTCGGCGTGACGAAGCCATGTGGAGCTTCGGGACACGTTGATGTGAGATAGAGCGGGCACCCGCCAGAGCGGTGCACCGCGTTGTGAACTATTGTTATACATACATAACTCAAGCGGAGAAACGACTCATCGCGAATGTTCCGATCATGCAGAGGACGTGATGGCGTGCAGCTACTGGCGTGAGGACGGGCTGGTTAGGCCAGTTAAGCGTCTCAACCACACGCAGATGTGCCGCGGATCGCAACCGCTATCAAAAGATCTGATAAATCAGACGGCCACCAGACCCCATGCTGGCAATCGATCTCTCACGCGCCTGTCCCGTCTGTCTGTACGTATAATGGAGGCGGACGCCCGCTTCGCGCGGCGAGACGACCACGCCGCCGTTTCCACCCCAAGCCGCTCGTTCGACGGCGTAAAAGGGCCGCGGCTGAGCCGCGCAGTCAGGCACATGAGCTTCACCTCTTCCTACTAAAAGCGGGAATATCGCCCTGCTGGCCCCAGCCATGACGACAGTACAGTCACTTCAGAGCGACCTGATTTTCCACCCGATACCGACGATACAGCCATGTCGCGCGCGCCGCTGCTGGTGCGCTCGTCTCCGGCCCAGGGCACCGGCTCATGGCGGTCTCCCTGTCCGTCGGTCAGCTCCAGCCAGACGACTCAGACGATCATGTGACCAACTTTTTTTGCGACGAGGCAGGAGAAAGGGAAGAGCAGGCTCCGACACAGTGAACCGTCTAACCGCAAGACCCGTATTGAGTCCAGCACCGGCGGTTCAATCCAGAGCGAACCTGTTTTGACGACCTCCGCACGACGGCGCGCCAGCAGAGACGCGTGCAGCAACACGCCTCTCGACGAAACACCTCTCAGCCAGGAAGAACCACTCTTGGAAGATTCGATTCCAACACAGGCGGGCTGGCCGCATCTGGCATCGCTGCTCCACGTGTTTTTGAGCCTGCACTCATCGTCCACGAGCAGTACATTGAAGAATCGGAGTGGGGATTCCTCCAACGAGTCCCTGTATGACAGCAAAGCCAACGGCCACACCACTTCCGACAACTCGCCGTACGCCAAGTACGCGCGGCGGTAAGCGCCAGCGACGATTTCACATTATCCATCAATACACCACGCATGTGGATCTTGTCTATGTTTTTGCGATATTAGGATCTTCTACGAATCTTTTTTTTTTTTTTTTCCTGGGAGATACCCAGCGTCAGCATCACCGTCATTGCTCTTTTGCTTGTTCATCCTCTTGGTCTACTGTGGATCAGCTATTTAAACGTTCGTACGACCCCGAAGAACTCTTTGAGAATGGAGTTCTGTCTCAGAGGCAATACCCGACCTGGCTCGATGCACAACGCTCATGTGCTCCGTTCTCGCTTCCTTGGAAAACGCGTTGTCGGCTTTGGCTGGCAAAGCCGTTGGAACCTAAAGAGCATTGCTGCGTGTACATAAGCAGCAATGTCTCTTTTGGTTTGCGTTCGCCACGAACGTCCGTAACCATGTACTACTGAAGTCACATGGTGCACAACGCTAACTCGGGTCTAGGTTATCGTTGAACAAGTCAGGTTCTGCAATCAGGATCTCGGTGTCGTATCAAATATTGCTTACGTTGTCCACACAAATTCTGGGGTATGCCGCCGCATGGTCTCACGACAATACCTTGTTCGGCCAAGCGGCATGATGGGCCAGCACACTCGTCCCGGCCACCATGTTCACGGCGCTACAAAGGGACGAAAACAAACCAGCCAATGGTTGGACCGTCTCGCCGTCCAAGTTCTTCGTCGCGTCCTACTTGGCGCCGTCGTTCTACTTTCTGCCCGGCCTCCTTTTCCCTTAAGTTACTTCCAGTGTCATCACATGGTTTGCACCGAAGAATGTCTTTATTTGCGAACTTGGTGAGTGTCTTTGTCTTCCTGGAAATGATTACTAATGATTCCAGTTCGGCATTTCTTCTGGACTCGGCCTGTTCCCCGTGACATTCGATTGGGCTGGATTGCATACATTGGATCTCCGCTTATCGTTTCCATTATGGGCGGCGCTCAGCATCGTCGGTGGACTTGTGGTAGTCATGTGGATACTGGCTCCGATAATGTGTACGTTTCTAAGTCTGTCTAGTCGCAGCTGCTGATACCCTGCTATGGACTACACGACGTGATGTATTCCTCATACCTGCCGATACTGTCCCAACTGTTGTGTTCGACAATCGCGGCAAACCGTACGACGTCAGCAAGATTCTTGTGACAACTTCACTCTTCGACAAGAAGCATACGAAAACTACAGTCGTGTCTTTCTTCCAATAACCTACGTACTAAAGCTATGCGCACTACAGTTTGCTGCGCTTACTGCTGAGTCACACACGGCTGTCTGGCACTGGAAAGGACATCGTGAAGCAATGGAAGCACTCTTGGGCGGAAATTCGAGGAAGGCCAACGCCGCTTACGAACCTTTGCAGGATGGTTTCCAGAGAACGGTCGCGCTAGCTCCGAGAGTTCATAGGCTGAGCACCTCTTCCAGCCCCGGGCAAAAAACCTACTCACTGCTGAAGACGTCACAATCAAATGATGCGGGAATATGACGATGTCCCAATGTTCTGGTACCTTCTGACAGGACTCAGCAGCGGTGCTATCGGCATTTTGTTTGTTGAGTACTACCTATTCATTTACCATGGTGGCCTCCTTCTTGCCGTTGGCATTGCAATCACACTCTTCGTCCATCCCAGCATCATCTTGGCCATCACAACCAACAAAGCAGTCTCTACCTCATCTGCCAGCTCATCTGCGGCGTCGTCTTCCCCAGCCGCCCGTCGCCAAACTTATGGTTTCACAACAACCACGGCTACATCACTTCGACCAAGGACTTAAGTTCTCCTCGGACCTGAAGTTGGGCCATTACGAAAATCCCTCCCAGATCCTTTTCAGCCTTCAGCTTTTCTGCCCACCATCATCTCGAAACGGCACAGATCGGTGTGCTGAATTGGATGCTCGCTTTTATCCCCAGCATATGCACAAGCGGGGCAATTAACGGCTTCACCTGCCCCATCGCTCGCGTTCATTTCAACGGCAGTATCTTTGTGAAGGGCGTCGTTTGGGCCAAAACAGTTTTTCGGCCCAGGCGCGCTCTACCACCCGTTAGTTTGGGCTTTTTTTCCTGCTGGTGCCATTGCGCCCATACTCCTTTAGTTCCTGCCCCGCCGCAATCGGAAATCGATCCTTCGCCGCATCTTCCCTGTTGTCTTCGGCTCCCCTTGTCCTGGATTCCCCGCCGGCTACAGGGTTGAACTTCAGTGTCTGGGCGATCGTGTGCTATGTATTCAACTACCAGATCGGAATCGGAACAAGACTGGTGGAACAAAGTACATGACCTTAAGTGCCGCCCTCGACAGGCGGGCTTGCAGTGGGCGTAGTCATCATCTTCTTCGGGTTCTTGTTTCCAGGGTGGATGGACGGATTCAAATGGTGGGGCTGGAGGTGTGTACAAGCAGGTGAGTCGCTCAAGCTCAACACAGGTGTGGGAATGTTAACGGTGCGATAGGGCTGCGACGCTGACTTGCTCGTGGAAGACGGTCCGGGACGGCCCACAGTTTTGGGCCGCCGAAGTGGTGATGTTATTTTTAGACATTTTTGCTTCATGGTTTTGGGAGTTTTGAGGGTTTGTCCGGTACCTTTGCTTGTTGAACAGTGGTGCATGGGAGCACAAGCGTCTGCGTGCGTTCCGTGAGCATTTTAGGGCGTTTATGGTATGCATGATTGTACTTACACATGAGAATTCGGATAAGGTGATATTATGTTTACCTTTGCATAAATGTAAAGGTGGCTCTTTTTCGCTCATCGTATGCCACGTGCTACCCTCTTAAAGTGCCACTCCCATTTATCTCCCCTCGCTCCAATGAAATTTAAAGAAGAAAAACATTTTCTGCAGGAGGTTTAGATAGTCCTGTTTTAGGGCACTGTCTAGAATTAGTGAGTTAAATGTAGCCATGTGTACGTATATGAACGATTGCTGGGCAGAAAAAAGTAATAATAGGGTATAAGGTGTTGAATTGCGTACTAGAAGGGAAGGCAAAAAAGAAATATGGCAGTAGATGAGTTTAGGGACTAGTATGTATAGGTAACACTATAGAGACTAGGCACGGCAAACTATATATAGGGGCGTCTTTTTATTTATAGTTTAATTTGTGATTAGTTTGCTAAACTAGTAATAAGAAAAAATGTATAGTGTACCCATTATAACGAGGGTGGTGTGTAATATAGGCTCTCTGTCGTGTTGAGAAAAGAAAAAAAATCAAGGCAGGAAATATATCGTGGAAGAAAAACTTTTCCTCCAATATCCTTAAATTGTAGTTCAAAGCGCTAGTAAGCTACAGGTGCCTGGAGAGACATCCATAGTATGAATGGATAACTCCTTCATTCATCCAAAATTAGTTGAGCAAGTATATATCTACTAACACGGGTCTGGAAAAGGTCGTAGAAGCAAAGTAATTGCATGAAGGACGATTGGTGCGGCGAGGTCAAATTCCCTGTGTTCTCCACCTGTATACCTATTAGACCCACTGAATCTTCGCACTTGCGTGCGCAACGTGAGGGTCTAATCAGGGACTACAC
>JAFKAK010000695.1:0-15419 GCA_019914995.1 Acanthochlamys bracteata
CTCAATTTGCTTAAGCTACATCATTCAAGCCCCACCTGTACGCATGTATTGCCTGCCACAAACGTGCCATGATCATCAGGAACACAGCCAGCTCCAGCTCCCAAACGTTCTCGACCGCGGAGAATGACCATCGTGGCGAGCAAGCATCGGCCATAATTTGCCGCCGTGACCTGCCGAATACGTATATAACCATTCTGGGACTTTGCCATCGCAGCACCCGCTGAGCAAAATCGTGCTTTCTTTCTCTGGACTTTGCCGGAATTGACACTGCTGGTCGCCTTCATCCTGAAATTTACATCTACGCTCATAACGGCGCCTATCATACCTCGCTGAGACGGAAATACAACGAGATAGAGTACAACTCATTGTGGGGCCAATCTTGACCCTCCGCAGCGCTCGTCTGCCCGATATGCGGGAGAAGAAGCAGACCGACGCTCTACCCGCCGATCCGCCACTCGCTGCCTACACACTCAGCCAGACAGATCAGTTCATCTTGTTCGGCGATAGCATCACCCAACAAGCGTGGAACCAATCCGGATCTTTCTCCTTCGCGCCGCACTGGCCGACATCTACCAACGTCGCCTCGACATCGTCAACCGCGGATTAAGCGGCTACAATACCACACAAGCAATACGCGCTCTACGCTCTATTCCCGAGCCGGAGCACGCGGGGGCAATTCCACCATCTTCTTCGGCGCTAACGACGCCAGAATACGTGGCTCACCCGGCGGCCCGGATCAATATGTCCATGGACGAGCTCAGCGAATATCAAGCTTATGGTACAGAGTGAGGCGATCAAGGCGCACAGGACATCCGCATCATCCTCGTCACCACGCCGCCAATCGACGAACGTCAGGTCCTGAAAACCGACCAGGAGATAATCCCAAATTTGGGCCGGGTGTTGAGAAGGAACAGCTCAGGCGCAGCCCATTTACGCCCAAGATTATCCGCGACTTAGGCCAGGAACTGCATGTCCCAGTCCTGGATATCCACACCGCCATGCTGTCCCCGCCGGCTACAGCCGTGAACCCTCCGACCCATCGACCTCGAACTTCTCCACCACCTACCTTTCCCCGGCAGCCTCGCCGCCCCAACAACCCCCATCCTCCAATCCTTCCTTTCCGACGGCCTGCACTTCAGCGGCGAAGGCTACCGCCTCCTCTACGGCGAGCTAATGTCCTCATCGAGCGCGCAAATGGCCGGATCGATGCCCGCACGATTGCCGATGGGGTTGCCGGCGTGGGATTACGAGCCGGCGTGGAGGGTTAGTGGGAACGGGAAGCCGCCGAGGTGGAGGGATGGGGATGGTGGGGATGATCTGGAGGGTTGACAGCTGGTTAGTGGGCGGTTTGAAGGGGTGGTTAGGTGGAGTATTGCATGGGGCGAGCTGAGGTTGGGCTCGGAGGGGGTGTGGTTGGGTGTGCTGAAGGGGGTGTCATGGAGTTCACAGAATGCTGTACTTCATCGTGGTTATAGGCGGGGTGATTGTGGCATCCCACGGCGTCAGCGAGGAAATGGTTCTCAATGCGAAACAGATTGCTGTCGATGAATGGCTGGTTTCTATATGGCTAGCTTTCGTTAACTTGAGTTTCGCGCCACCATTGACCTCCGCCGTCAGTGAGGCAAAGGAAAAATTATCAGCGAGGTTCTGTTTCACGCTTCTGGCAGCATTACTCATCTCATCTTGCCTCTCTTCACGTGAAGACATCAATGGTTAGTATTGTTATTACGCATCCGACAAGCCTGTATCTCCACCCGCCTCCACAGCCTCAATTCACCAGCGCATCTCCCCCACCTCCTGCCCGTAGTAGGTTGTGCATGCAATTGGCAAGCGTTCACAAGTCTTGCACATTCGCCATTGATATCTCTATACTGCCTTCAACATTGCTGTTGCATACTGATCACATAGCGCTCAACTCTTGAGCTTCTTCCGGGCTCAGCAACCCGCGGCGACAGCGCCGAAATGAAGTCGATGCAACGGAAGTTTGGCGGATTGATGAAGCGGTCGGCCGACGAGGCAGATGTCGGGCGGGTCATTACCGGGTTCAAGCAGGTCGACGAGATGCTTACCCAAGTACGTTTGCACAGCGAACTTGCAGAAGCCGAAGCTGACCCCTCCGCCAGCCTCATCAAAGACCTAAAAATCCTACCGCAAACAGCTGGGAAGACGTCCTCAAGATGCAATACGACTGCAGCGAAGCCTTCGCCGACCTCTACAAACCCATCGAGCCCTCCTCTCGCCCGAGATGCGACACCAGCCCGCTCTTACGCCGCAGTCGTATATGCAGAAATGCTTGGCTTGCAGAAGCTGTACCGAGACCAAGGACGACTTATTGCAGGAACTGTCTCTGATTGATCAACGCCTCATAGGACCTGTGGAACACGCTTAGGAAGCAACGAAGGGACTGCATAAGACGCTGAAGCATCGGGATAACGCGAAGTTGGATTACGAGAAGTACCAGTCGAGGGTGGAACATGCGCAGAAGAAGGAGACCAGGAGTATGAAGGAGGAAGCAGCGCGCGGGCCATGAGCAGAATCTAGCACAAGCGCAGATCGACCACCAGACCGCGGACGAGCAGGTGAAACAGACGTTCCCGCCCGTCACAAACGCGATATTGTCGCTATTTTCCGTACCTGCTGGCGAATCAGGTGATGCTGCAGACGACGCTGGTCGGGCAACTATACACGGTCCTGGATAAGTACACGAAGGCGCAAGATGGCCAATCCGGCGCCCAGCGATGCCTGAGATCCACCGGGCGTGGGAGGCGGAGTTCATGGGGTTCAGGGAAGGAATTAGGAGCAGGGATTAGTGTGATTGTGAATGGAAAGTGGTTGGGAAGCCGATGGAGTTGCCGGTGGAGAAGGGGCATACGTATACAGGTTGGGGATTAGGGAATAAGGCGGGGGTTTGAGCGGGAAGGTGGGAGGTTGGTGGGGCGAAAGGGAATAATGCTTCTGCAGCTCAGACGGAACGACCGGCAATCGGGCAGGGTGAGCTGGGTTTCAGCGGGACCGGCTCACCCACGACAACCAGATGGTGTTACACGAGGACGAAGAGCCCGCGCCACCGAAGCCGCCGAGACCGGGCGCCGCGGTGAGTCCGATTCCATGCCCAGCCCTAGTATACCATGAGCAGCAAACCACGCATCCCGTCCAGCTCCCCAACACGCCCTACGACCAAAAACCTCCCGTGCTATCGCCACAATGGCCGACCCACCCTCCACCATCCTACGAACAAGCCTCTGGCGGCGCCAACACGCCACCGGAGTCGCTACGGCACACCCATGAATGGCTCCTCAGACACTAAGCATGATTACTTCGCGCGCCCGCTTCCCTGTGTTCCACCGCACCTCCTTCGCCTCTTCTATATCCATGGCCGCCGCGAGAAGCCCCCGCCCCAATCCCGCAGAAGAAGATCGGTGGCGCGCAACAGCCGCAATACGTGACTGCTATCTATGATTTTGAGGCCAGACGCGGGGATTTGGCGTTCAGGAAAGGGATCAGTTCGTGGTGAGGGAAGACGGAGGAAGTGTGGACGATTGGTGGGGGGGGAGTTAGGTGGAGGGGGAGTTTTCACCGACGAATTGTGCAGTTGTGAAGCGAGAGGTGTCGAGTGAGATGGGAGTGGTGAGGTGGTTGGATGGGCTACCTATCTTGTAGGTGGCGTTGCAGCCCACTCATCACAATTCTTTGCCGTGGACATCTCTAAAATGTCATCCTGCTGACGGATGAAAGCATAGTACAGCGCTATATTTCCCGGACTTTTCGTTGACTGGTCCTACTCCGCAGGCCATGGCGGCCAGCCCTGTTGGACCAGCCACCTTTCGTCCCATTCTGCATGCTTGCGATGGGCGTGGATGCGGAAGTTGTCCAGGGCGAGCCGTGGCCTGGTGTGGGCAGTTCAGGACGGTCAGACGTACTAGGTCTTGTTGCCGGCAGCTGGGAGCCCGACGATGGGTGCTCGTTCGGTGCCGCTCAGTTGATCCTTGGCGAAGCCTTCTATCCTGGTGCATGATGTTTCGGGGCCGGGCAATGGCTTTGGTTGGCAGGCATGTGCCCTGTCGGCACTGGGATGGTGGGAGACTGGGCGTGGGATGTTGGTCCTGGAAGGGCATACTTAGCATCGGACTCTGTGCTTGCCTGGTAGCCGCAGATGGCGCTGGGTCAGGCATTGGGTCAGTCGTCTTTCATGAGTTTACAGAGAGGCCTTGAAGGGGTCGAAGAAGGGACCAGTGTACACCGGCAGCCGCAAACGGATGGCCCATATTCATACGTGGTATATCATATGTTGAGGATCTATCTGTGTTGTTGCATCTAGGCTAACAACTGCGGCTGTGGTCCGCGAAGCTGGTCTACAGGACAGATCATAGTATTTAACAGCCTGCACCGACTAGCACTGCAAGCCGGAGATGCTTTACATGCAAGAGAAGTCTTTTTTGGCAGTAGGAGGGTGCGTGCATGCTGGGTGGCTACGCTGAGTGAAGTTCGTTGACTTGTACGATTGTAGCAGTGGGGCAAACGAGCCGCTTTGGTGCGCGTGATTTTCCGTCGATATGATAGAAATTCTTGTTGCATTCCAGGCCGTTTCGATACTCTCTTTAAGTGAAACGGACTTCTCTTATCCCAAGTTTATCAAGCCCAAGTATGTCACGGGTTCGTCTGACGCGTGGGCCCCACAAAGAATGCTAGATCAATCGGGCAAGCTGACCACCCAAGGACGGCTAATACTTGACGGTGATGTTCTGAATTCCGCAGAGTTGGTTCAATCTCATCGGTGGCCGCCAGCTGAAGCGAGACCAATGTTGTATTCCGTTGTGGACGATGTATTTCTGCGTTGGATGGACATTGGCCGCCTCATATTTGTGGGTATGAGGGGATGCCACCAACCGCAAACCTTATGTGCTAGACCTATTCCGACATTCGTCCTTGTTGGCCAGGATACACCTCCCATTGGCAGTGAGCTCTTCCACTCGTCGCAGATTGTCGGTCACGACGAGAGACCGGCAGGATTCGAAATAGTGTCGGCCATGTTCCGGATCGATGATGTCTTCCAGGAACGGAGAATGCAAGCTTATGCAAGGACCTTACAGTCTTGGACTTCGAAGGCACGGAGGAACGCTGTGGACTGGTGAAGGAGGAGCTGAAGAATAATGGCTAGCTGAGGCCTTCAAGTCACGCCAGGCTCGACACGCCTCGACGCTGCGTGCTTGCGCTGCCTGTCCAATCAAATCAGCCTCCGCCTACATCGCAGCCTTATAGCTGCATCATTTCCACCCGCATATGTACTGCACACTGATTAAGGCTTCTCTGAGTACAACTCCTCTCAAATGGCGCCAGCTAGATCACGTCATTCAGAAGTCGCAGTCTTGCGTGGTTATCAGATGCCAGGCTTGAAAGTAACCACCTTCAGTCCATATACTACTGCTCTCGAGCCTTTCCAGCCGCAGTTGGGCGCCTCAAGGCGGAATAACACTGCAAAGTCATAGCGGATCTCTTCAAAGTCTGGTTGCCCAGATCGTAATAAATGTCTGCCTGCTGTCGAAAACCAGCTTCGAGGCCTGCACTGGCCCATGCGACAAAGGTGCCGGTAGCCCCCTCCTGGATATTAGTGCTTAATGCGAATCGCTAAGCAAGTTGCCGCCCTACGTCTCAAGAGCGCTGGATTCGCGCATGTAGTCGTTTCGTATATCGGTGCAACCGAAACATCTGCAAAACTGTTCTCAGTCCTTCTTCTCCTTCTCCCCGTCCAAAGCCGGAACCTCACTCCAATCGGCGGCGCATTTCCATGCACTCGACCGGCGTGAAGTCGCCCTCAAGCTCATGCCTGAAAACCGACCCTCCAGCCTCCACCGCCTTTTGCCGTATGTCGACCTTAGACACGTTCCCTTCAGGTTCCAGCTCCGCATACGGATGCCGGGTGGCATCTCCATACCCTGACCAGGCAATTCCACTATCCCACTCGCCTCTATAATCTTCTTATGCCTCGAAGCACGCCTTTGTCTCCAGAGGGAACCAGCAGCCGGAGGCGACAAGTTACAATCAGTACAGCGAGCCCGACACCGACGCCGATGCCCGTCTTTGCTGCGCTTGACGTTGACTTCGAATGAGACGGAGTGGGAGTGGCGGTTGCAGACGGTTGTGCCTGCAGTATAGGCGCCGAAGCAGGCGTGAAGCGGAAGGCAGGTCGCTGACAGCCCATGCAACCTGTATCGTTGGGAAAACGCCGATGAAGGTCGCGACCTCGGTGGTTGTGAGCGACAACCATCTCAGTTGCTGTAGATGAGCCGGAGCCCACGGGCGTTGTTTGGTAGGCGCCTTTGATTTGTGAGGCACATAAGCCGCTGTTGTAGATGCATCCACTAGAAATCGACGATCAGGTATGCTCTCCTAGCGCAGATGATTACTCTCGCTACGAATGAGACTAGCGAGACGCGAAGGACAACACCATGCCGTAGTGGCAGCGTTTGTAGGCAGAAAGTCCCGCAGCATAGTAGTTCGGCGGACATACACCGGGACTGAAAATCACTGTAGAGAGCTTTGAACTCGGCACCGGCAGACGCTATCGTCTTGATAGGGCCGGCACGTCCATGTTCCAGAAGTTGACCCGCAGCTTGTCCATGTTGAAATTGAGGGTCGGATCGCAGCTTGCTGGTGCCGAGAAGAAGGTAAGTGGAGTGGTTGACAAGGTGGCTGATGTTGCCGATTTGCCGATGTGTTTGGCACTGCTGTAGATGTTGTAAATGTTGTCGAGGACATGCTGACCACTACTTGGGAGCAAGCAGGTGTGATCTTCTTCCTACATCGGACAACGCGGTTGGGAAGAAGAGCAAGGAAAAGAAGGCAATGATGTGAAAGGAGTGGTTAGTGTGCTCCGAAGATTGCCAAGATACAAAACCGTAGCCCAGACCCAGGCACAGCAAGGCTCATTAGCCATGTGCGGTGCATCGTACCATACGGGTAGCGCGGGCTTGTGCCAGACTTGGAACGCAGTTGGCTGAGCATTGAAGATTTGGGCGGTGAAAGGCACGCTAGGTTTCGATAGATAGGCTGAACCGAATCTCGCTTGATACTGATAATTCTACGCTTGCGAGCAATGACAGCTCGTCGTCAGGTCTCACTCTCGTGACCGCGAACATCCGACTGTCTATTATAGGAATCGATTCGGTAGGATCGTTGCGGCAGTTAAAACACCGTGAGCATGGTGGCCTACTATCACAAGGAAAGCGTGTGTTGTGAGTGAAGCAAAACATCATGCAATTTTATCCGCTGATTCAGCCTCGTAGGGCTGAGGCTCATACTCAAGCGACATGCTCGACTCATGCATTGACGCCTGAGCAGACCGCTGACTCGCACACCGTCCATCAGCATTCGATCGTCTCACACGCTGACTGCCATCTACTCCAGACAACATTCATCCAACATGGCCCGCAATGCAAAAAAGCGCAATCATGCTCTTTCGCTTCCGCGCACAACAAGCATCCGACCTGGGCATACTCTGACATATCCAAAACCCGCAGGCCCAAAGCCATCTCGCAGCAAGATCACATCCCAACGTGAACGATGGCGTGGCCAAATGCTCAAGAGATCAGTCGCAAGATCACCCAAAATCCAGGATCCGGCGCTTAGCGACTACCAAATCCGTGACATCAACGATGAGCTCAATAAGCTCTTTCGCGAAAAATGGCAGTGGGAGATGCGGATCAAGGAACTGGGCGGTCCGAACTACGCGAGAGGTGGTGGAAGAGTGGTTGATGATGAGGGCGGGGTGATTGAGGTGGTGGCAAGGGTATAGGTACTTCGGGCGAGCGCGGGAGCTGCCAGGCGAAGGAGCTGTTTGAGGCGGCGCGACGCGTAAGCCGGAGGATGCTGGGAACAAGAAAGGAGGCAAGATTTAAGGATGAGAGTTGATGCGGCGTACTATGGATACAGTCTAGACGAGGAGGACGGACGCTGTTGGCTTATGAGGCGGCGAAGGAGGGGGGCGGCATATGAGGCGCTAACGGCGGAGGGGATGAGAAGATGGATGTGGGGTGAGCCATTACCTGGAGATGCGGGAGCTGGGGTAGCTTGGCGGTTTGCCGACGGCTGAGGAGGTTGAATTGGAGTTGCTGGAGACGAAAGAGGAAACTGCCGACAAGCTCTGATGAAGCACGATCATCTGCAAAAGCGCTGCTCGTGCACACGGCATTCTAACCATCTCGCAAAGGATAGTGTCGGAGAAGGTCGGCCATAGCGCTTATATTTGTGCCATTTGGCGTAATTGTGCGAGCCATGAGATGGGCACAATCATCGCTACATCCGCCCGTAACCGCCACTTGGTCTCGCCTCGCCCATCGCTCAGATGCACCATCCTCAGGGATACCGCGCAGGCATATTACACACACCGTGTACAGCCAGCAATATGGGTCGGAAGCACCGGGGATGCGAGCACTCGCGCTTGACCTGCATATCCTCCATACTCCGGGGCGCAGACATTGCTTTTTGTATCGCCGCTTTGGTCACCGTAACTGCGACGAAACTCTTCATCATTGAGTAAATCCTGGGGAATGGCTGCAACTCTGGCCTCGATCTCCGCGACGCCCCGCGCATGTGGTCACGAGAATGATGTCGTCGACTCGATGACCTCGCCACCGCAATCCGCTGCACCGACTGGCGGGATACTTGCGTGCTTCGAGCAAGAGTTCGTCCAGGTTGAGATTATCATGGCGGACTCGGGAATGTTGAGGATGCTAATCGCCGTTCAACCGACCTCCGCAATCAAGCGTAAAACACGATACGTACCAATGGTCGGTCGCCATGATCGTAGTTGTGAGCGGTGGTTAAAGAAGGATTGTGACAAGCTTGTTTATCCTGCTTTGGATTGCGCCACGTGAACACCAAGCTTCGAATTCGCTCCCTCTCCGTATGTAGGCGATCGACTGTCAGGCAGGTGCAGTTGACGCCCTCAACATTCTACACGTGACAATGGAAGATATTCAGGGAGCAGGTGCATGCCACAACTGTACTGGTCATTTGTGCGAAGCGCTGTTCGTCCACCACCCTAGGTCTCTTGGGAATCGAGCACAAGCCGTGTAGAATGCTGATTGTCACCGCGGCGACAGCATTTTTATCGTCACCGCCTCACGTTACTTGGTCACGTAGCGCGACAAGGTTGGCCTGCCAGAGCTCGACCCGTGCGTAATGTCGCGACCGCCGGCGGCCCCCGAGTTCAGCAGTGGCAGATACAGCGCTGAGACATGTCTGCGAGTGGCGAAGAGTGACATAGCTCTTGGAAAATGGAAAGTTTTTGGAAGACATTTCGCGCGATCCATGCTCGAGGATTGCGTCGAGCCATCGCCGTACGGTCACAACTAATTGAGCTAACCTGCTGTGTCAGTAGGCGCAGCGTCAAGCGTGCCCGGCGCCCTTGTTTGACCACCTCGATAGCTACGATCGTGACACCGGTTGAAGACCCGGCGAAGTGCAAGATGCTATGCTTTGATGGTCTTCTTATTGAAGCAAAGCTTTTTTGTTCCTGCCATTGTTTGCGATGGGGCTGGCGAAAGATCCGCGCTCACAAGGTGTGTGGGTCAACAGAGTGTAGGATGGCGGCCGACATTTATGTACCCCTCTTTTGCATCGCTGACCGGACATCCGTGACCCATTACAGGGAAGGATGAGCCAAGTGAAAGAACTGCCGTTGTCGATCCTCCATCCCAAAAGCCCTTACTGTCACAAGCGGACAGGGAGAAGCTCGTCTTGACAGCTGCACGTACAAAATCATTACACGGCCGTCGCTCAACCACTTGCAACCATGGCCGCGTGATGCGCCGGTCTCGCCTCTCCTTCATAATCACTGAAGCGACGCAGAATCGTGGGCGTGGTGAATACCAGGCGATATGCCAGACGCCGCATATAGGTGAAAAGGCGCGGGCCACCTTACTTCACAAATGAATAAGACATCCATCGTTCAGCGCAACCAGGCGGCTCTCAGAGAGCATCTTCCTGGTGGTTACGGGTGTGTGATAGCCAGTAGCAAGTCTGTGTGGTTGAGGTTGCCGAACAGCATCGCATGCATTAACATCCACCTGTCCGTTGTATGGGTATGTGAGCATGCACCTGTACACTGAGCGGTGATCTGTCAGCTGGGGGTATCGAGCACCACGCACAGAGGATTTTTTCTAGAGAAGCAGTACCTTTATGTGCCAGACACCGCAGGGTCCAAGGCGGATCCAGTCCCGATGGTGCTATATCGATTAGCCAACGACCGTGCAATGCACTACTGCAGACGATGGCGTCTTCACGCCTCAATTTAATCTGCGTTCTATTGCTTGTGATACGTTGCGCTCGCTCAGGCCTCAGGGTATATGTCGCGAGAATTTTCGGTGGGATTTTTCTTGCGTTACCGATTTACGAAAACCATCCTGGCATCCCTTCGCTCACCTTCTGTCCGGTCTCCTTCGTCCCTTGGATAGCCACCACACTCCTTTCAGTAAACAGGTTACGCCCCGAGCACGCTGTCCACGGCGATTTGATTAGAGACGTCACTTGGAGAGCGCATGGAACATCAGGACGGCGACACAAGATAGAGCCGGTCGATAAACGAGACCAAGCGATGGAAGAGTCCTTGACAGGAGTTAACTTTCGGAGTCGTTACTCAACAGTGCTGAGACTACTCTACTATTGACGCATTGAGTATTCCTTCGCCGTTTTGACCGACCAGGCCCCTCATCGGATACCGACATAATGAGCTCGAATGACCGGGTCAGATGCGGCATATATCACCTGAATAGCGTATATACCCCACCCGAGACCTCCTGGTGCACGGATCCTATGCCCAATCAAACAGCGCCATTACACCTGAACGATCATAATTTTCCGATGATTGCGATGAAGCAGGTGTCTAGATCGCTGTTGCACTATCGAACACTCTCATCAGTACTCAATCTTTTAGCCTTATACTTTTATGAAAGCTTACCTTTCCAGTGGAATAGGTGTCGTTCCGTTGCTACACAGTCGTTTTTTTCAGTTGAAGATGGGTCGTCTGGATTGAGTTGGCAGTTCTTTTGTGTCATAATTTGCTAACAGTTCATAACCTATAGCTGAAATCTGATCCGCAGCAGACACTATCATAGTACCAACAGCAAGGGTGGCAAGTAGATGCAGATGCATGATCAGACTTGTAGCTGGCTCCAGCGGATCAGGCAAAATACACCATGTGGAAGGAAATGAACAATAGGGGGCTTGGTTCTCTAACTTCTAGCACTGAATGTTTTTAGTGCAGATTTCCGAAGTCTCCCAGAGCTTTTAGTCTCAAGATAACCTTAGTCTACACAGATTTCTCTTTGTATCATGCTTGGTTACATTGTCCCTCGTTTCCATCTACTCATCTTCGGCTTCAAACGGTTGCGTCTTTCTGGGTCTCTCCTCTCGATCCTTGTCGTTCACGGTCCAATCACTCGTATCCCAGTCATTCCCGCTCTTGTCGTTCTCATTACCTCGTTTCCGTTCGCGTCCTTCTCATTCAGATTGTCTCGGTCTGGTGATGCATATGTACGTTACAAGTTCTCTTCCAGTGGCGAAATAGCGGACAACAACGTCCTTCAAAGTCTCACTGAGAGTAGAATCTTGTCACAATACTTGATCGTAAGTAGCAGATACGTGCATTTTCACCAATGCCTTCATAGAACTTATGCTGAGCCATTGCCCAGATTCAGAACCGCACATCAAGACTCCGGGAGCGCTAGACATGATTCAGCCCCTATCGCCGAGATCTCTTTGTCGCGAGACTGCCACAGAGCTCTATGGCAGTACCTTATGTGCTCTGAATGCATCGATAAGAGTTCTGTGGGATCAACTGCGGATGCTGTTCTGGCGAAAAGGGCAGCTGTTTGTCCTGGGAGGTGTAGGTTGCTCACAGGGCAGTGCTAAGACGTGTGGAGATGCACTGTTACTTTTCCATCGAGCAGTAAAAGAAATAGGACTGCGAGGGAGGAATAGAGCAGCATTTTGCTGGCAGGGGGAGAGCGGACAAGTCATCCTGACTTCGTCGGCAAGACGCAGTCACGCCTGCGCACATTGCGGGAGTGGCGTAACTCTTGTCGCAGGGGCCTTGCTTCCATTCGAGAATGTTCGGCGACTTTCGGCTGGATGCATGTGCATACTCTCCGGTACGCAAGGCCAGCCAGTATTAAATGCACTCCCGTTCTCTCCCTCTCCGACTGATATCCTTCGGCCTGAGACGACGTGGTCCAAGTGTTGGCTCTCTGCGCCACGCCGATCAGTGCAGACGGTCCCCGCCTTCATTGCACAGCAGTGCGACATTGAAGAGTCGTCCGGATGCCTGGGTGCAGATTCGCGGATGCCAAAATTAGCAGAGTGATTGACGGTCAAGCTTTTCGGGCGGCTGCCCTTCGCAGTCAAGCCTCGAGAGAACCGGATACTGGAAGGTCATGCTTCCGCAGATTCGGGACTTGAACATCCAATTGGTGTCTACAGCGAAGAGAGTGGGTACGTCATCTCGGATGCTTGAGCTTACATCAGTCTCTTCAGTCATATATGTTCGATTGGCTGGCTGCCATCGCTACGGGCATACACTGTGCTGCCCAATGCTCTTATATGCTGTCGGCAACCACAGCAAATCTTCGTGGCTAGGCACAGTGATCGCGGGGCAAACGTTTTGCCAACGCCAGTCCCACCGAGACCACGAAAAAGCTGGCCGACCGCCATCATTGCCCCGTCCGACATACGTGTTGGTGATATTGTTACCGGCGCTAAAGTATGTGTTAAGTGCATATACACCGTCACAGATCGTTAATACCGAGCGACGAGCGTCAATCTAACACCATTGAGTGACTCGATTGATCATCCAGCAGTACCGCAGCGCAGTAAGACTGTATGGTTAGTCACGTCTCCATTCAATCCATCCGTTCAGGTCAACAACGCGAATAGCAGCATCTCCTTCAAACTTTTGCTTTCTTGGCTTCGACGGCGGCTTGGTCTCTTGGGCAGCCTTCGCAACAGCAGCCCACGACTTCGCAGGTGCCGGCGCAGGTGCAATGGGAACGATGCATTTGGGCTGAGGCTGAGTCTGCGGCAGCGACTGCGATTGCTGTGGCCTTGCCGGGTGTCGGACATGCACAAGTCGCTGTCGGAGCCGGATGACGGCGGCCGGAGGTTGTTGGAGACTCCGTGGCCGTTGACGGCACATTGGCACGCTGTGATAGCGTATCATGTCCGATGGTGCTGATGGACCTGCAGCTGCCGTTGATCTGGTACCCGCCGAGACGCTACCCGAGAATGTCTGGCCAGTGGGCTCATATGTGAGATGTTCGGTTTTCCTGTTCAGCAGTTAGTAAGAGGATAGTGAAGTACCGCGGACTGGCTTACGAATGCGATCCCGCAATCCATAGAACAACGCGCGGTCACCTCTGGCTTTGTGCGTACTGGCGGTCTCGATTGTACGCACCCAGTCCTGATCCTCGTCCGAATCGAACCATCTCGGGCAGAACGCGAGGTACGACCAGACCAATCCACGTATAGAGTAGTCTTCTGGGAGCGAATAGCGCTCTCCAACCTTCTCCCGGCCACATGCCTTGTTGTGCAGCCCGGACTATTTGTGGCGTGACCGGGTACAGGCGAGTGATTTGGTTGAGATAGGTAGCGATGTCAACCCAAGCAACCGTCAAGCCCGAACACTAAACCTAACGCGATCGCTGCATCAGGCTCACCTTCCATCTCTTTTCTGGCGAGAGCGAAGAAGTGGAGAAAGCAGAGCATGACGCCGACAAATGCAAATGTATCCTGGTAAGCTGTGTTTGTTAGACACCGCAGACACGTATGAAGTGAAGTGAGTGTAAGTTCCTTGGCAACGTCGAGCAGGCGCTGGGCTTCCTCAAGTTCATCGCCGGAGATTGTTGGCAGTTGTTATACCAGTGGTATGTCGAGGCCGCCGGCATGTGATGGTCTTGATCGCTGGATGTGACGACGAATTGTGCGGTCGAACACCAAGCGCAACGGATTTTGATCGCCATGACCAAGAAGAGCCGAGATGTTATTGGCCAATGGCACCGGCAGTCACGCCACTTGAAAGGCGTCGGGACGCTGTAGAAGGAGAACGCATTGTCAGGGCTGCCTGAATGGTGTTGTTCGGTTTCGCAAGGAAGATGACGGCGTGCAGCTTGCAGAAGGCGGCTTCGGTTTGGAGAGCAGGTGGCCGTGCTGGCTGCGGCTCGTCCGCAATCGGCCCGCATAGAGTATTAAGCGACTCGCGTGCATTTGGAAACGGGACAACGCAGGTGAGAGACTTCCCGTAACAAGCGAACTTGCGAAGGCTGGGCCTTCCAGGATTGCGAGGTGGTGGTACAAACGACCGATTTTGCGGGTGACGATTCGATGCCTTGATGTACCAGGAGGCAGCCACGCCGGCCATTGCGCGTGCTCCTCCTCTCCTCTTCAATAGCCATCCGGTACCGCGCCAAGTCGCCCAGACACTCAGCAAGTGTCAGGGAAAGTCGGCACGGTCTCGTATAACAGCGCCATCATCTGATAAGCCAGGTAGATGAACGACACCATGTAGTCTTGAAGCTGTGGTCTACGGTGTCGAAGAACTTCAAGGAACCCGTGAATAGCGTGCTTCCACATACGAGCGGGCATGCTGTATTTCGTCGGTAACGCCTCAATGCCGATGTGGCGGAGGGATGCTGAGTTGCCATGAGAAAGTCATGGTGCTCATAGGCAAGGTACGATGGAGCCCTATCATTGTTTGCCAACGTTCTTGATCCATATCAGGTGAAGGTTTCTGCCTGAGCAGCATCCACATTAATGCACTTCGCTTCCAACGACGACCAGTCCAGCATAAATCGCTTTTGATCTCAGCGGTAACTGCTCCTCACTAATAGGGCAACTGTCAGGCTGCGATATCATCCCAGACCATCTCTGTTTCTGGGGTGAGTCAGGAGGCCGCGTTGCTTATGAGCCGTCTGAGGGTGCAACATCAGCCTGTGGAACGGCTCTCTTCTCATCTGCTCGAGCCACTACGGGCACCGTTGCTGGTATCTCTCGATTGCTGCATGGTATTCTGCCAGAGCCATAGCCGGAGTCGTACCGTGAGGGATGGATCGACGCACATCGATCACTGCTATACAGGACCAGTCTCTTCTAGGTTGTATTAATCGATCCAAAATTGACCAGGCTCGCGGACACAGGCACGTTCGGACGACGACTGTGTCACGCCGAGAGCATTCGTATGATGATTGGGTTTTACCACCTGAAGTAGTCAATACAAGTTGGAGTCATCACGATCATGGTTTTGAGTCACCTCGTTGGTCCCGTGGCGACCGCGTTTCGCCTACTTAATCCGCCTCTGCCTCGCATCGAGGCCGCACCTCCACCACGTGCAGACACCCGCGGCCTCCATCGGGGCAATTGGCGGCAAGGCT
>JAFKAK010000696.1:0-108895 GCA_019914995.1 Acanthochlamys bracteata
GGAGGTACGAACAGGTTCGCGTTGACCCCATAATCGAAGCGGAGACAGCGCTCATCGAAACTGCAAACCGAGAAAGAAACGAAAGAACAAGCAGTGACCATTCAACACGCGTCGTGGTTCTCGCGCAAGATATATATCATCATCCAGCAAATCCGCGTCTTGACGGTACGCACCTGATTGTCACTGCGCGATCCAATGGGAATGTTCGGCAGTCTTTTGGAAGCGATCACGATGGCCGCTATCATAGGATGGATATTCCTACAATTGACGGCTCCACTTTCAGGCATCCGGTCTCGTCAGGGCGCTTTATATATCGCCTCCGCAATGCAGGGCTATCTCATCTTGCTTTACGAAACATATCGTCTGACAATTGATATTCACGTCTTCGATGAAGAGGCACAAAACCCGCAGTCGGCATCCCAGCCTCATATCGAGAAGGCTAGCCAGATTACTGATAGAAGACATACCGGTGCCCGCTGATCTTCTCGATTATCTTCTACTTATGGCTGGCTTCCAAAAAGACGGAAAGTCTTCTCACTTTCTTCAGTGTGATCCTGCTGAGCAAACATTGCCCGTCTGCTTTGCAAATGGTTTGTGTTGCGGTATCGAGGAACTTTGCGGAGTAAGTGCATGGAGCTTCCAATTAAGGTCATGACTCAAAATTCGATAGGCAAGTTTAGTCGCAAACCTCGCATACACCTTTGCAATCGATGGCATGCGGTTACTTCATCCAATCAAATACGATACCGATCTATGTACGCTGGACGAAATGGACAAATACGGGTTCTACGCTTTCAGCGCTTTGGCTGCCAACGAGTTCACGGGACAGTTCTATGATTGTCCTTTTGAGGATGGCGCATCGAATCCAGCATGCAAAGAATACAGAGGTGATTTCATCCTTGATTCGCTCGTTTCAGATGACTGGATCTGGCGTCCCATTCTCGCGCTTCTTTGCTTCGGTTTCGGCTTTACGTGTCGCGCTACCTTCACTAAAGTTCTGAACGCCGAGCATTTGCAATGCCAGAGCAAGACTGTCGAACGGATGCCTCGGCGGGCAAAGAAAGATGGTACCCACTGCGGGACGAAGTGCGCATGGTTATTATCCGACTTGACGGTTATGGCCTGATTTAGAGAAGCGCCTTCAAAGAAAAGCTACGAAGACAATTTAATCCACTAACAGCCGAGTTTCAGCGGGCACGATTAACGGGATAATGGCCTCGGGGTCGGGCAAGACGACGCTACTTCCAACAGTATGGCGAAGACTGCGGACGATTTGACAACCAAGTACAAAAGGTACGGGCAACATGAGCAAACAATAACTTATCGCCTTCAGAAGAAGTCGTTCATGCGCTTTTGTTCGTTTGTCACGCAGGATGACGACGCTCTTCTGGCTTCGCTCACTGTACGCGAAACTCTGCGATATGCTGCCGGCCTGCGCCTCCCAAGTGGATGACGAAGCACGAAAAAGATGGCGAAAGCCGAAGATATTCTTCTCAAGATGGTTTGAAGGATTGCGCAGATAATCATTGGTAACGACCTCATCAAAGGGATCAGTGGAGGCGAGAAGCGCCGCGTCACCATCGCTGTCTGTCAGATTCTCACAGAGCCCGCATTCTCTTGCTTGACGAGCCGTTATCCGGCCTAAGATGCATTCACAGCTCTCTCCCATCATGGACGTGCTTTCGAGGTCTGGCCACGAAGGCCGCACACTCATCGTAACGATTCACCAGCCACGCTCAGATCTCTTCGCCCACTTCGGCAACATTCTTCTCCCAGCCCGGTGGCCACCCTGTCTATGCCGGCCCAGCTCAGAGATGCTATCGCACTCGCAAACAAGGATGCCACTGCCCGCGACATATTAACCCCGCCGATTTTGCGCTGGGTCATCACCCGTCGACCTTCAGCACGAATCACGCGGAGGCTGCCAGCCGAGCAAAGTTCGTGATTTGATCGCCTCTTGGACACCAGGCATGTTTCGCTACCCGGACAGGGTCAGATCACTACGCCAGCCGAACTTGGAAGTCTGGTGAGAGCGCCAGCGTCTTTGCGACTGCTTTCGGCATCCTACTGCGCAGGACGACCAGGAACTTCTTCCGACAACCCGACCTTTTAACAGCGCGTATCGGTCAGGTGGCTGGTTTAGCTCTCGTGCTTGCCCCTTCTTTGCACCGTTGAAGAACAACTATTACGCAGTCCAAAAATCGCCTCGGCTTTCTCGTTGAGATTGCTCCATTGTACTTTGTTGGCAGTAAGCCTCGCATGCCCTTCCTAACATGTTGTATCAGGAATAGCTAACCATTGAAAAGTGCTTAACAATATTGCCGTTTACCCGCTTGAACGCGACGTTTTCTACCGTGACTATGCTGACCGTGCCTACAACGTCGAAGCTTTTTTCGGCCTACACCGCCCTGGAGATCCCATTCTGAGATCGTCAGCTGTATCCTCTTCTCAGTACTCACCGTACTTGCGTGTGGCCTTGAACGTGATGCACCCACCTTCTTCATCATCACCTATAACGCTTTCGCTTCGTCGGCTGTGGTGAATCGCTCGGTATTACGTTCAACACTCTTTACACACCTGGCTTTCAGTGTGAACTGCATGAGTGTGTTTTTGAGCGTTGCGCAAATTATGGGTAGCTGCGTCCTTGCGTGTCTACAGCATCAGCATCTGACAAGTATCAGGCGGCGTTATGTCCCCTCAACATTCCCGGCTTCCTACAGGCCTTTAACCATCTCTCTCTCGCCGATCAAGTGGGGCCAGGTAACATGGCCGCATGCACACTGCGTGGCGTGCACTTTACCTGCGAAGAATACCAGGAAATCAACGGTCGATGTCCCATCACGACGGGCGAAGAAGCGCTTGCGCTCTACAAATTGAACAAAGACCCTGAGATATACATTATGGCGCTAGAATTTGCAACCATCGTTTATAGATTCGTTGCTTATATCATTCTCAAGTGTGTGAAGGGCGATGGATTGGAAGGGTCTGGAAAAGGTGGGCGGCGGTCGAATGCCGAAGGAAGAAACGCCGCAACCTCAGAGCAACTGAAGAGGTGGTCCTACGGTAGACAGGGATTGCCATTGGGTCTATGGAAGATTACGTACGCTTGTTTGATATTTAAGATACCCAGTCACATTTTCTCGTTTATATTCCTACCGTAGTGCAAAAAGAAATATATCTGAAAGACCTGAACCGCAATATTCGATCTCTCCACTTCACCTCTCACCACGAGCTCGGAGTTCCTCCCATCCCTCTTGCTCATACTCCTCAGATGAACTTCTCACTCCAGGGAGCACAGTGCCGTTCTCTGCAGGATCGCAGAAGCGTGACCTCTCGCGAGCATTCCGTATGCTGGGAGATACTTATTGATAAAACCACTACGTTGTTCAATACCGGGCGATGGGGTTCCTCCAGTCGCGCATGAGATCACCAGGATGGCGAAATTGGATACGAAATGCACGCCTGCAGCTTGCATGCGGGAAGGTTCGCGGTGTCGCGGATGAGAGGGAGTGGTGGTACCACTGGCCTCAACGTTGGCGAAGACGGAGTAGCTATTCATGTGTTAAAATCTATGAACGGAACGAGATGCTAGAAAGGCGAGATTTGACGGAGAGACCTGCCTTCAGATCTGAGAGAAAGCGCCAGGAAGGCTGTACACATCTGTGACGATACCTCCGATGATGAGCTGCTTTTCCTGTCGCACGGACCGCAGCACGGAATTCGGGGCCTGTCCCAGGCACCGTTTGTTCATACTGATTAGCATATCTACTATTGCGGCACTATCCATCATCGTACAGCTCCAAAGCCGCCGTAGCATCCAGGAGTAGGCAAATGCAATCATGAATAAACTTATTTAATTTCGCCTGCCTCTTCACAGTGTGACATCAGGAAACAGGTCCAAGATCTTTTCGGGACTGGTCCATTCGGTCCTGTCTGCGCGGACGTGGTAATCACAACTGGGATGTTGAAAAACTTTTCCCCAGGGCTGCGTCCGATCATATTCTGAAAAAAACAGCGTCTGGTCCCAATCACGTCGTTGGAACAGACCGACTTGTGGTAATAAATGAGAAGGGCCTATCGGACAAGTAAGTTAGATAATTGCATGTGATAAGAAGTGCTTGAGAAACAAGGGACCTGGAGTCATTTTTGGCTGATACGCTCGAATGGGTTCCAGTCACCGGACAGACCGGCCTGCGGGGTAGGGTTGCAGTAGCCGGAGAGGCCAAAGGAAAGGGAGTGCGATAATTGAAGTAGACTTCATCTTGCTGATTCTATCCGAACGATACTGTTCAAGGCCTTTGCTCCAAGATGTTGATCGTGCACGCTGAAGCTTAATGAGATGGAGCCATGATCTGGTACGGAGACGAGCTTTATACCCAAAACCTTCTCTAGTCGGATGATTCAATCCTGCCCCTGTTCCACGTCCTCTTTCCATTTCGAGAAAGTTATTACTGTCTTCTTCCGGTAGGTGGCTCTCCCAAGCCGTGCCCAGGTCAAATCTAGGCGTCCATTGCGTTCGCTTGGCAGGCTCGTGGGTGATATTTGGGCAAATGATTACAGATTGAAGGCCAAATAGTACTAGAATTTCGCTTAGTCGTTCACCGCTTCATTAACTTTCGTCCGTTTCTCGTCCAAAGGGACCATCCGCATGCACGTGCTCTATCACCAACCCCTGGTTGCCTAAAAGATAGAAGCTCGTGTAACGCCACGGGCGGCCGCCGTTTGATTACATGATCAATTAGTTCTAATAGTTATAGATTGTGTTTAGTAGGCTGCAGCCAAGAGTCTTCCAACACTGTGGTGTGAACTGCACGACCGAAAGGGAAAGTGTGGTGAGATCCGGGAAAGGACAAGGCCCGCTTATGTCGAAGCCTCACTGGATTTCAAAAAGCATTGGCAAATGACTTCCAACTCGAATAATGTGCCTTGGCAGTCAGTGCAACACGTCGTCAATGTACCCAACAATGCAACACCACCAACTTCGACACGCCGCAAAACCACCAATATGGATCCGATTGAAGCCGCGATTGCAGCAATTAAATTGCTGGAACCAAAAGAAGATTTGTGCAGATAAATAGCAAAAAGATTTAGTGTTATAACCTCTGTTACCGTGCCTTGGCAGTCAGTGCAACACGTCAGTCAATGCAACACCCCACAATTAAACACCCTTTAACGCGCTGTCTCATAACCAATATAGACCCATTTAAGCCGGTAGAAACAATCAAATTGCTGGAACTAGGAGAAAATCTTTTTCTTATAAAACTTTTTATAGAAGATTTTGCGTTATACAAACTATATTAATGCGTAGGCATTAACGCGTCACACGTAGGCGTGTGTAGTCACTAACTCTTTGCGCCAAAATCTTAGCCCACAACAAGAATAGAAGCTTTATAATATATTAAACATTAATTACGAAATAAGGCCTTTCTATATAGAAAATAATACAAAAATTTTTCTGTCTATAATAGCTCAAAAAAGGATGTTAGCATGTTATAGGTTAATTACGTATTCTATTAGACCCGGATTAATATTAGGACTGGGGTTAGTTTTCTTAATAACACTAACACTATCTTTAATCCACTATGT
Source organism: Acanthochlamys bracteata (assembly GCA_019914995.1). Classification (NCBI taxonomy): domain Eukaryota; kingdom Viridiplantae; phylum Streptophyta; class Magnoliopsida; order Pandanales; family Velloziaceae; genus Acanthochlamys; species Acanthochlamys bracteata. Next base: position 5,587 of record JAFKAK010000696.1, read on the forward strand.
CTTAATAAAAACAATGCGTCTTATACTAAATAAGAAGGTAGAATTAAACTTACCTTTAGGCCTTTTAAAATTACAAATTTATAAGTTTATAACGCGCCACTACCTTATATAACGTCCCTATTAAACTACGCTAACTAGTTAATATAATAGAAAATAGTTTCTACTAGATAAACGCCCTAGTATAATAAAGCTTACTATAACTAAAGAGTAGACACTTATTTAATACATGTTTAACCTAGATTTTAAAATTTCGCGCCCTAGTTATATAAGGTAGAAGATATAGCTAATAAATTACTAGCTACTAGGCATAGAGACCCTAGGGAAATATTAGGCTTAGAGATTTATAGCGTATATACCTAAGCTTAAAATAGCCTTTAATTAAGTAAAGGATTATTAAAGAATATAAGAGAAAGATCTAGAGGTAATTAATATATAGTTTTAGCTTATAAAGAAAAATAAAAGCTAAGTATAGTACAAAAAAATAAGGACATCTATAACTTTAATAAACTAGTTTCTAAATAGGTGTTATTAGCTTAATAAAGGTTATAATAGGTTTAGAAAAATATTTTTAACTTACCTTTATTTAGCTAGGTAATAAAAAGTAAGTTATAGTAATCTATAGTATTTATACTACTAGGTATACTACCCTACCTTTATTATTTATAAAGTTAAGTCTATAATCTTAGCATAGTATAAGGAGAGACTAATATTTTATAATTAAAAGCTCTTAGTCTCTAAAACTAGCTAGACTAATAATAAGCTTAGAGTTATATAGTTAAAATATTTTAATATATATAATACTATGTTAGATGGGGTTATAAAAGTTACTTATCCTAAATAGCTATAAGAGCTACTAGTCCTAGGATTTTAAAATTATTACTTAGATAAAAAAATTTAATACTATATATACCTATATATTTATCCTATATATCTAGTTACTTAATATAGTCTATTTTTATTACTAAAATTAAAGTACTTTTAATATGTCTAGGACTTAGTATAAAGATATAATTTTTTTATATTAATAAAAACACTTTCCTACTAGCCTTTTATATAACGTTTTTAAAGTGTTTATACTAGAAAACTATAAAAAGGTTTTTAAGGTTACTAGAATTATCCCTACTAACGCTTTAGTAGTAATAGACTATTTTAATATAAAACTAAAGACCCTACTAGTACTACCCCTATTCTAATATGCTTTAGTAATTAAAAAACCTAATTAATATAGATAAACTTAGGTCTTAGATAAAGCTAGTAATAGAGTCTATAAAAAATTTATAATAGCTATTCTTTTAAGGCTTATATAGCTTATAAAAGGTATAAAAAGCCTAGTATACTAATTTAGACTAGATTTAAAGGTATTCTTGATAAAGGTTTAGATAAAAATTAATTATTCTAAGATTATTAATAAAGTATCTAAAGGTCTCTATTATATCTTTATTAATCCTTGAGTTTTGAGTTGTTAAGAAAGACTACTAGACAAGCCTCTCCTTACAGCTTCTAATGTGAGCCAACCACTAGAGGACTATTTTAATATATACAGTATAAAGTGCAAATCGACAGAAATACTAATAATAACATTTTAACTTATTAACTTTAGAGTAAATAAAGGTATTAACTAAGTAGAAATTATATAAAAGAAAGTATTTAAGGTATTTAGAATATAAGACTTAGGAAAGGTACAAAAAGTAAATTTTGTTACTATAATTATCTATTTAGGCAAAATTATCTAAAAGAGTATAAAGTAGTAGTAATACTAAAGGACCTTTACCTAAATTACTATTATAGTAGGTATAGAGGACTAGACATAATATATAAACCTACTAGGAGGTTAAAAATTATTTTCTAAATTTAAAATAACTATTTGTAGGCTATTTTTAGATAGTTTTATAGTAAATTATAGTAATTTTATTAGATACTATAGTAAGGCTAAAAAGAGCACTTTAGCTTAATTTAAAATAATAGGCGCTTAGTAATAACAGTAGTATAAAGACTTACTAGAATTATAAATATTTATATTTAATTATAGTATATATTCTCTGCTATTTATATATAGTATTATAGGTAGTATACTATATTTTATTATACGTGTTGTAACGAGGTTGGCGCTTTTGAGAATACGTGGCCTCTCTCTTGCTTATAAAGGTTAGACTAAGCTGATTAGAAATCTAGCACATCCTTTTATATATTATATAGTACTTAAGGTGCGTACCTTGTTGCAGGTATATAAATGTGCGAAACTACCTAGACATGCTTTATAATCTATTAAGCTATAGTAGCAAGGAATAAAGGAGGATTGGCAATTAGCGTTGAATACAGCTAAATCACCCTATTTATATCTTCTCTCTACCTTAATTAAAACTATTATACTAAGTAAGTTTAACATTATAGTATATACTTATAGTAATTTAGTAGGTCTTACTATAATTTTATATAAATATTTAATTTTATAATATATATATTAGCTTTTAGCTTTAAAATTCTATAGCTTTATAGCTAAAATAGCTTAGATAAATAATACTATCTTAATCTTATATAAGCTCTATTATATCTAACTTAATACTTATACTATAGATTAGCTATAGTCTACTTAGGCTTTTATATTTTTATTTATATCCTCCTCTACTATTAATTAATCTTCTTCTTTAGTAATCTTATTATTTATAATTTTAAAAAATTATATCTATTTTTATAACCTTATATATTAACCTAACTATATTTATTATAAAGTAGTTTTAATTTAACTAAAGCTTTTATTATTTATATTATACTAGTTATCCTTTTATATAAACTACTTAAATTTTTTAAGTTTTAGTAGTAGTAACTTAACTAGGATACTATTAGTAGTAATAAAACTTATTTTTTTATAAATAACTTTATATTAGTTACTTTATAACCTATTATAAATTATAATTAAAATTATTAAATATATTAATAATTATATATTACTTTAAAAGTTTATCCCTAAATAAATAAGTACTATAAATATTAGTAACTTAAGTATATTATTAATTTATATAAACCTCTTTATTAGAGATATTTTTAAGTTTAGTAGTTTTAATAACTATTTATTTATATTAGTATTATTTTTTTACTATAAGTTATTATAAATATATAATTATATATAAAAAGTAATATAGGTATTTTTAGTACTAATTAAAAATTTTTATTTATATAAATATTTATTTTTCTATTAAATTATATACTTTTATTAAAGTTTTTTTTTTAAAACCTACTTTTTTAATAAACTTTTATTTTAAGTCTCCTTTACTACTTTATTAAACTTTTTATAAAATAGGATATTAGTATATTATTATATATTTTATAAAATTAATTAATATAGGTATTAATACTATATATTATATAAAAAGTTATAAAATAAAGTACTATATTTATAATATAAAAGGTTATAATATTTTTTTAAAATTATAAAACTAGCTTAGCTACTAGCTATAATTTAGTTAAAATTATTTTATTTATTTTAAATAATATAAAATAGCCTTTTTATTATAGACTTATTAGGATTATTATATATAATAGGTATATTTTTTTTATTAATATAATATTTACTATACTTAATAAAGCTTTTCTATCTAGTCTTAATATTTTATTATTTTTTTAATTAGTAGCGTATACCCAATAATATTTACTATTTTTTTATATATATAATAAAAGTTAGGTCTTTAGTAATATTATATATTATATTTAGTTATTTAGTATTTACTATAGCTTATATAATACCTTTATAAATTAATTTATAACTATTAGTATTTAAGTTTTTTATATAAATAGGGGGTACTTTATTTTTAAATTTACTACTACTAACTATTTATTAATATTATTATAATTATATACTAAATTATATAAACTTATTTATTATTTTACTTTATATATTTATTAGGCTATTTACTAGTATAGTTAGAACACTATAATCTTTTTTTATTATAAAATAAAAAATAGTTTATAATAATTATAGGGCTATTTTCCTATATTATACCTAAAAATAACTAAAAAAATAAAAACTAGATATATTATAATTTACCTTATTATTTTATAAAGTTTTAATATCCTTAAATATTACTAATATAGTAAATATAAAATTATAGCCTTTATTTTAAATAATAAAGCTAATATTAATAAAAGAGAATAGTATAGGTTTATATAATATAAGTAGTTTTTACTTTTTTAAAATATAATAACGCGTATTTTTAGTACTATCTTCTTTACATTACTTATTAATTATAAGGAGTAACTAATATATAAAAAAGAAATATATTTAAATATTTAAATTTTTCTATTACTATTTTTTAAAATATTTAATAGCAGGATAAACCTTTTTATTTACTAATTTTTTCTATATTATTTTTATATTTATACTTAACCTACTTTTAATATTTAGTAAAATTATTAGTATATTAGGGCTTAGTAATAACTATATTTTTTTTTTTTATTATTTTTAAACTTAATATTTTTACCCTACTAGGGCATAATATATAGTTTAGGCTATTTTATATTTATAGTATTTATAAATATTCTATAATTAAAAAGTAGTATTAAAGCTAGTGCTATAAAAGTTTTTAAATTATTATATATATCTTTTATTATTATTAAATATTTTATACTATAATATTATTTTTTTAATTAAGTAGAGTATTAATACTACCTTTATTATTTTTTAGTTAAATTATATTTAATTATAAATTAAAAGGGTATAAAAGTGTATTAGAGGATTAGTACTTAATATAAAAGGAAAAAATATACTTTATCTAGTCTCTACTTATATTAAAATAATAATTAATATATTATATTTATAGAGGTCTTATATATATAAATTTAGCTATTTTTAAAAATAGGTTTAATAGTAGGGCTTTAAGTTTTAGGTTAAATAGTTCTACTTTTTTTACTATAAAGGTGTTTATCTTTTTATTTTTTTATAATAGATATTATATAAACGCACATTAATAAGTAAGCTAATATTAAATAATAGTATATATTAAGTTTAAATAGGATTTTTTTTTTAGACTAGAACTATTACAATACTACTAAGTTACTTACTTTATATATATAAATTTTACTAGTGCTATCTATTAATATATATAGGCTAGCCCTTTTTAGCTAAAACCTAAAATTTTAGAAATAGTATAGGTTATAGGACGTTATTAGTTTTCTTAATATTTAATATAAATATAGATATAGTTAACTTATATTAGTCTAGAGTAAGTCTAAATTATAACTACTTTAGTTTATATTAATTACTATATTAGCTCTATAAAAAATTTATTATACTTTTATTATAAAATACTAAAGTTATAGTAACTACTATTAGACTTATAAAATTTCCTCTAGTTATTTTTATAGTAATTACTTTTAAATATTATATTTAATATTATCCTTTCTAAAAAATCTATCCTATTATCTAAAATAATCTTCCAAGTATTTAATTATTATTAGATTTATTTTATGCTAAATAATTAACTTTATATATTTAAGACGTAAAAGTATATAAGACTTTATATATCTAAGGTATAAGAGTGTATAAAACTTTATAATATTAGCAATTATTAGTATAATATAGTACTTTAGTTAGACTTAGTATTATATTCTCCATAATATATTATAAATTATAGGCCTCTTTCTCTTAAGTGTCTATATAGGGCGTAAGGATTTATTATTAGAGTTAATAGTAATTATTATATTTCCTTATTATTTTAGAGATTATAATATAGTAGGAACTATAATATATTAATTTATTATAATTTAAAAAACTTTTACTACCTATAATATTTTTATATTATATTTTATATATAGTTCTATTAGTAAAGTATATAATTATTATATAAAAGAACTAGCTAAAGTAGATACACTAGTAATACTACTACTAGATACTATTTTTATAGTATTATAGGTTATATAGCACCTAAAAAGTTAAAAGTCTATTTATATTATTAGTATAACTATCTATTATACTTATAATATTATAGATTATATTTACTTACGCATAGTATCTAATAGTGTTAATATAATATTTTACTTATAGCGCTAGTTTTAATAATATTTTTATTTTATTTAAAAAATACTTATATATTTTATTCTATATAGTATATATAGTGTAGGTGTAAACACCTTAAATATATCTATAGAATATCTTATAGCACTAAAAGTTCTTACTAACTATTTATTTTAGTTTATTAAATAATAGTAATATTAGTTTAAGCTTACTATTTTTTATAATACGTAATATCTTAAAATATTCTAGTAATATATATAATAAGAGATAAATAGAAAAGCTTTTTTTTAATAGTTATTATAAAGCTAGAAACTTACTTAGTTTTCTAAAAGGGAGTAAGCTAAAAGCTATTATATTAGTCCTCTAGTAGGTATTAAAATAAAAGCCTTTTATTACTATTAAATCTACTATTCTACTACTTATTATATTACCTACTAATTATTTTTATATTTAATAGAGGCTAGAGAATTATATAAAAAGTAGTAGATACTTTATTTAAATCTCTATTACTTTTATAGCTTATTATATTTAGCTTTTTTTCTTATTACTATATATTATTAGTTATAGTCTAAATATTTAGAAATACTATATAGTACTATATTTTCTATTTTATCTTTCCTAATTATTTTTACTAAAAATTTAAAAATCTATAAACTCTACTATTCCTAGAGTTATTATAGATTTTATCTTAGGTATTTATAATATATATTAGTATTAGAATTATAAAATAGGGTTTTATGTCTATAGCTACCTTTTAGTAATAAATTTATATATTTCTTTTAGATACTAGACCTACTTAAGTTAATAGTAAGTCCATTTAAAACTTTTTTTTAGTATTTATAATTAATATATTACTATACTCTTATATTACTATTCTATTTCTACTAATTTAATACCCTTTAGGTCTACTATAATTATAATATAATATCTCTAAATAGGTTTTATTAATATAAATATTATTAAGCTATAAATAATATAAGCGCGCGCCTTTATAAATTTTTAACACTAGTAATCTAGTAGAAAATAAGTAAAGGTAAGTAGTAGTTAGTGTTAGTTACTATCTATTTTATGTTAGATATAACGTAAGCTACCCTAAATAGCACTTACCTATCTTAGGTCTAATATTATTACTAGGAGTCTAGGCCTACTATAATATTTACTATAAGTCTTAGTAATTTATATTAAACACATACTTTATAGTGTAAATATTACTTATTTAATTATTTTAATTATAGGGTATTATTAGCTTTAGAGTAATAAAATTACTCTTTACCTAGTATAATAAAGGGGATAATCTTATAAATACTACTAATTATTATGACCCTTTTATTTAATATTAAAAACCCTGTTTAATTACATATTAAAAATAGCTTAATTAGATAGCTTATTAATATTTTAGATAGTAGTGTATTATTAAGTACTTTATATTTAATTTACATTATACTACCTTTAAGGCCTTAATCTAGTTATATAGCTACTATGAACTATAATAATAATTACTATTTTATAATTTATAGCTATTTTTTATCTAATAATTCTTTAGTTAGGTATTACCTATTAAAGTGTCTTTAAAGTTACTATATTATATAGTAGCTTTTACTTTATATATACTATAAAAGCCACGTCTAGATTTACTATTATAATATTATAAGTCTATATAAAGTAGAAACTTTATCTTATAAGCTTTTACTTTTATTAATAAGTATAATTAGCTATATATTTAACCCTTTTTATTTTAAGAGTATAAGTTTAGTCTATAAAGAGCTCTAGGTTTTTTAATTAGAATTATAATATTTTTAATTATACTTAAGAAATTGCTATTTTCTAATCCTTAGTATCTTTAAATAATAGATATTTATAAGTCTACACTACTTCTATATTATAGTTTAAAATAATATAATTAATATACTTTTATGTATTAAAATACTACTACTATTATCCTTGTTTATAATTAGTTAAACGTCCTTTAGGCCCCTTATTATATAAGTTATAATTATTCTAAATATAGAATTAGTATTTTCTTATAGCAGATATTATATACTAACATCTAAATATTATTATAAAAAAATTTCTTTTTTTAAGAGTCCTATAGTGTTCTAATCTTTTACTTATATTTTTTTATAGGTTATTACAAATTCTTGCCCTTTTTAGTAATTCTTTATTTTTTACTATTTATAATATATTATTTTTTAACTTTTTATAAAAAGTTTTATTAGCTAACTATATACCCCTTTTATATATAAGTATCCTATATTTATTTATTTATTATTAAATACATAAATAGGAGCTATAAGTAATTTATCTACTATATATATATTTAATAGTTCTATAGGCGTGTATAATAAGGGGATTATAAGAGTTAAAGGTATATTAAGTATAGGGTAAAAAGTAAATTTATAAATTATTTAATTAGTAATAAAACTATATTTACCTATTATATAAATAGGTGTATTTATATTTCTCTAATATATTATTATATAAATAGTACTGTATACTTAGCTTACTATATAGTAACTATAGGCTATATAAGTTAGTATAGATTATAATAAGTCTAATAAACTTATAGGTGGCTTTTTATAACTACTTTTAATATAAATATTTATTTTTTTAGCTATATTATTAAAGTATGTTATATAGTTTCATTATATCTCTATCTCTTTTATAAATTATTACCTATTAATAATATCTAACTATATTATATATATTCTTATTAAATTAGGCTTAGGAATTTATTCATAGTATAGTTTATATAGTATATATATCTTCTGGGTATTAATAGTGTAATGGTTATTATAAAGAGGCCCAAGGGCCAACACAGAAACCTTGGCTGGGTGGCCTCAGGACCTTATTCGAGGTGACTAGCATAAACTTAGTATATAGACCTCCTCTAAGCCTCTAGGCTCTTTATTAAATTTATAAGTATTCTTTTGGCACTTCTGGCTCTAAACCTAGGCCTTACACATGTATTAAATTAATTATTTTCCTTCTTTACTACTCTACTTGCCGTAGGGCAAGTAGGCTCTCATATAAAGACTAAACGCTGCAGAGACAACAGCCCACGAACTAAAGCCACAACCTATAAGGAAGTGTATTTCCTAGCAAGCATTAAGTAAGAAAGTCTAACAGATACTATTGAATAAGGCTATAGAACCCCACAGGTGTAGGACCTTCTGCAAAAGGTCTGCCCTTTAGTATTAACTCAGATGTACTAGCACAATAGGCTATTAGCCTATAAAATAGTAATAGATAGAATAATAAAAAGATTATTAAATAATTTTAATTAGAGCTATAGCACTTAGAGTTAATAAGAGCAACATAACATTTCCTAAATAAGAGTTAAAAATATTAACTAACCACAGCAACAAACTATAAATAGAAACTAGAAACCTAAATAAATATATAATGTCTATAAGTAAAGGAAGCCTAGGGCCTTCTGATGTTTTTATAAGTTACTATTAGAATACAACATAGAACCCTATGAGAGCTAGGTTTGGACCTAAACTTTTTATAAAAAAAGAATAACTAATAATAAAATTTATTTTAGAAAATATAATTATATAATAAGAAAAAACTAAGAGGCAATTTAAACCCAAAGTTAGACCCTTGTTTTCTTTAATAAATTATTATAACTATTAATAATTCTAAAGTAATAAGTTTAAAATTTAGGACTAAAGTCTTTTAGAAAAATAACTAAATATATTTAATAACTATGAAAGAAGTATAGTAGGGCCCTAAAATATAACCTAATTTTATAAAAAACTAAAAAATTTTATTAATAACAAAAACTTTATAATACCCACAAAAATTAAAAGCCTCTTTATAATATAATAAAGGGAAATTAAACTTTATAACCCTTTAAAAAAACTATACTATAGTATGAAAATAATAAAAATAAAAAATTTACTAATAACTTTTAAAGGGAAAATTAGGGCCCCATAATTATATAGAAAAAGCTAAAACCCGGATAAACTTCTAGAAAAGGGGGAATATAATTAAAATTTTCTATATAGATCTAAACCCTTGGCCCCTATAAATTAGGGACTTTTAGGAAATAACTAAACTAATATAACTAACTGGGTTCTTTTAACTAAAATAATGAAGGGGAAGTCAAGTATAAACACAAAAGCCTTTTAGGTCTTAAAAGGGTTGGGGCCCATATAAAACCCCACTTTTTAATAAAAAGGCCCATTAAGTAGCTAAATGTAACTTTACCCCAAGGGGGCCCATCTAAGCCCTTTTAAGAAAGGCCCCCTTAACTAAAAACTTAAAAAATTAAAGTTTTCTATTAATTGGAAACTGAACCTCCTAGAAGTTTTTAGAAGGGGGGATAATAAAATTGGACATTTTATCTTAAAATTATAACTAATTTAAAACTAGTAACTATATACTTATTATTAAAATACTAAGTTTAACCTTACTTAATTTGAACTAACCTTTAATTTATATTAAAAATTTATTGAGCCTTATTTAAAAAAATAAACCCCCACTAAAACTTTAAAAAATTTAAAATTGGGGTATCTAATTTAGTTATAAGACTATAAAAATCAAAAATAAAAATTTTTAAAAACTATATTAGTAGAATATGGTTTTCTAAAAATAAACCTTTCTTAATTTTAAAAATACTATGAGGGAAAAACTATAAGCTTCATAAACTAAAAAGTTAATTTAATAAAATTGCCCTAGGATCAAACTATAAGGAGGAAACCTTTAGTAAAAGTTTAAGGGATCTCCTTTATAATATAACAAATAATAGAAAATTTAAAAAAGAAATAAGTTTTTAGCCAAAGATATTTAACCTAAGCCTAAACAAAAAACCTGGGCCTTAAGGGATTTAAGGACCTTTAGGTATCTTCCTAAGAAAGCTAATAATTCCCCTATACTATAGGCCTGAGTAAACTCTATTATTATAGAAAAGAAAAAGTTCCTTATTTTATTTACCCACTTTGTAATATATTAAGGAAAACTTATTTTATAAAATTTATAAATATAATTAGTTTTTATTAAAAATAAAGTCTACATAGCTTGTATTTTTTATAAAAAAGAGTTTTTTTTTTTATATTAACTACCAAAGCCCCTAAATATTTCCATTAAAGGACTTACTACACTTTTAAATTAAACTAATTTACTAGAAAGCTTAAAATTTAAAATTAGATATATAACCTATAGTAATAATAAATAGTTAATTATTTTTTTAAAAATTTAGGTACTTAATTAACGTAAATAAATAGAATTAAAATATATTATAAATAAATATATTTGCTTATAGATATTTCTATAGTTAGATATAAAGAATTAAATGGGTTTTAAATATATATAAAAAACGCTACTAATATTAGCAATATATAGTATAATTATAATAACTAAAATTTTTATAAATGAAATTAATAAATAATAGTTTTTTTTAAACAAGAAATTTATAAATTAATTTAGCTTTGGGAGATAGTTTAAAAAGTAGATAAAAAAACTAATAAATAAAATTTACTATATATGAAAAGTAATAATTCTAACAGCATTAGTAAGGATTTAGACCTGGGATAATTAGCTACCTGCAACCTTGAGACCCTAGGGGAAAATGGCTAGCCTAGTCTAGGCCACCCTATAAGCACTCTAGAGGCTAGATTTTAAAACCTTATAGTCTTTGTTAAGGCATTAGAAACTAGTAGAACCTACTAGAAAACAAAAAGGCTATATAGGATAGACTTTGGGAATTTAACCCCTAGTTAAAAGCTGTCTATAAGCATTAGAGAATGCAGATAGATAACTAGAATACCTATAGTATAAAGGGAGAAGGTAAGTCCTGGGTTAGAACCTCTGAGACTAGCCTTATTATAGTAGCCTACTACTCCTATTATTGAGGCACTCTAAAAGTATAAATACTAGTATAAGACTACTTCTTCCTAGGAATATTAAACTATATTTATTAATATATTAAGAACTTCTGTATCTATAGCCATAAGCTATGAAAGCTAAAGAGAGGACTACTTAAGCTCTCCTCCTAAATTAAAGTATAAAGGACGTTACCTATAAACTTTGTACTAGGCTACTAAAGAGCAAGGTTATAAAATGTATAGTAATTATAGACTATTTAAGTAAAGATCTAAAGTTTATAGGCTCTGGGCCTTAAGGTAGGAATAATTAGCTACTATTTTTAAGGTGTTAGGTATTTAACTACTTCCTCCTAGACTTAATAACCTTGAATGAGAGAATGGTTATTAGTAGAGTTTAAAACCTATATATATAAGCTACTAGAATAGACTAGAGGTTATCTACTATAAAGCACCTAGAGATAAATAGCTAAATAGAGCGTATAAATGCTATACTAAAAGTGTACCTCTAAGCCTACTATAATTAGTAATAGATAGACTAGATAAGGTGGCTACCTATAGCCTAGATTACTATTAAAGGGTGGGAAGCTACTTAACTAGGGTAAGCCTTTCTTCCTATTTTTACATTTGGAACGTTAAACTAATAGCTAGCCTTAACTAGGAAGCTTAGCAACCTTATAGGGATAGGTAGGACTAAACTAAGTCTATAGAAGCTATAATCTAAAAGTTCTAAGAGGTTTTTAAGTTTATAAGCTAAAATAGCACTAGCCTAGTAGGAATAAGAACGCTAGGCTAACCACTACTATAAAAATGCCCCTATCCTATATAAAGGGGACAAAGTTTAGCTAAAGTATAGTAACTACCTTAGGAACTATAGACCTAGTAAAAAGTTAGACTAGAAAAATAGTAAATTTATAGTTACTAAAGTTATAAATTTATATATTATTAAGTTAGACATACTACTAGGGATACACCCTAGATTCTATATTAACCACCTAAAGCTAGCACCTAATAACCCCCTTCTAAGCTAGTAAACTAATAATGCTTAACCTATAGTAATTATTACTAAAAAAGGTAAAGAGGAATATATAGTAGTAGACATTTATAAGGAATAATAGTCCTAAAATAGGAAGATAGTTAAGTACCTTATTTAGTGGGAAAATAACTCCTATAGGATATAGGAGCCTTAATAGAACCTTAACTAAGCTATAGCACTTAATAGGTGGGAGAAATACACTAGACCCTTCTAAAATAAAGAAGGGAGGTTACCCTAGGGTTTCTACTAGGAGATCCCTTAAATAAGCTTCTACTAAGGGTGCAAGGGTAGCGGGGAGTGTCTAAAATAGCTAGTTTTAAAGTCTATAACCACGCAATAAGAAAGTCACAAACAAAATAGATAGGACACATTAATTAAGTAGCAATAAGCCTAAAATGGTTTAGCTAAGGGGGCGTAGAGCCTAACTACTATAAAGACGCGCAAGAGCCCACTATAAAGAAAGAGAGGGACAGGAGGTATGTGAGGCCAGGGCCTTTGGAAACACTCGGCTGGGTAGCCTCAGGACCTCATTCAGGGTGACTAGCATAAACTCAAGTATATAGACCTCCTCCAAGCCTCTAAGGCTCTTTATTAAATAAGTATTCTTCTACCAGCACTTCTAGCTCATAAGCACCTAAATACATATAGTTATTATTATAACTATATAAAGCTTATAATTTTATACACCCTTCTTTTTTTATAGTGTTTTGTTTTCTTATAAGTTATTAGGTTTATACTATAAATTTTACCTATATACTTAGTATTATAATCTGTAGTTTACTATAACTCTGGTTTTACTATAAGAATTGTAAATATGCGTTCTTATAATATGGGTATTTATTTAGCTATTATTAGTGTATAGATATAGTTATTTACTAAAAACTATTATAAGTATATAATAAACATAGGTGTTAGTTAGTGTTAGTTACTATTAGTTTACGTTAGACATAAAGCAAGCTAACCTAAATTACGTACTTCTTTGGTCAATATTATTACTAGGAGTCTAGGCCTACTATAATGTTTATATAATCTTAAAATTTATATTAGGTATATAACCTATAATAATAATATTATATAGTTAATTATTCTCCTTAAAGCTTTAGGTACTTAATTAACGTAAATAACACTTAACATAAATATATAAATTATAAATATAGGGCTATATTTGCTTTATAGATATTTCTATAGCTAGATACTAAAGAATTAGCTAGTTTATTTATATATTAAATGCGCTACCTAATATTAAGGTAATATATAGTATAGTTATAATAACTAAAATATTTTATAAATAAAAATTAATAAATAATAGTTTTATTTTAGCTAAAGAAATTTATAAATTAAGTTTAGCTTTAAGTAGATAGTTTAACAAAGTAGATAAATAAACTATATAAATAAAATTTACTACATATGAAAATACGTAATAATAACCATAGTATTAAGGTAATAGTATTATAAACTTTATCAAAGATAATAAAGGTATAAACTAACAATATAAAGATTATAGTAATAATAATATAGAGTATAAAGGTATTAACTAGCTTAATATGGTATTGCTCTTTAAAAACAAACTAGTTATTAAAGGGCGGTATATATAAGGGAACGCGTAAACTATATATAACTTAAACTCACTTAATAAGTATATTTAGAATAGTTAAACCCACTTATTATTTAAAGAATACTACTAGTATATAGGCTAGTACGCCTCTACCTAGTTATATTATAAAATATATTATAAGTATTATAAATAGTGCTATATAATTATATACCTAATAATGGTAGCACATAGTGTAAACCCTATAAGCTTTTTAAGAATAAAACTAGCTATATATTTAAATAGTTATATAATATATATTATATAAAGGAGTAATGTAATTTTTATTTATAAATAAATAATTACCTCTGTATTCCTTTTTTTACAGTATACAGTTTTAAAAATATAAAATAATAATATAAACTTAAAATAGGATTAAAATAAATATTAAATAATATATAAAAGAATATTTTATATTTATACTAATTTATAATATAGATAAAAGATACTATAAGTTATAATAAATGGGGAGTTTTTTAATATAGAATATATATTTTAAGTAATTAAATTCTAGTTTAATTTAGACTATTTATATAACATATAAAATGCAGCACTAAAACGCCTAATATAAATAGTTCTAGATTAGAAAGGGAATTAATATAAGGTAAAAATATACACTAACCTATATAACTTAGACTAGTAGTAAAGATATAGATAAAAAAACTACCTAAAGCACATAACTATAGTATTAGTAATAATTGAGAATAAATGACATAACTAAGTAATTACTATAGGGACTAGATAGCGTGGCCTATATATATATTAATAGGCAACCTAAATATAGAGTTTAGTAATTAAGGTGTTTAGAATATACTTATAGCTATATTTACTAATTATTAAATAATATAATTAGAACTTTATTGAAAATCTATACTATTAAGTATTAGTAAAGGTACTAGAATGTTAAGTAGTCTAGGTTTATATATACTATTATACCTTATATTATATATAGCTATTAAAATTAATTAGCTAAAATAGTATATAAATAAAGTATATAGATAAATATAAAAAAATATACTACCTAATAATATATAGAATTATAGTAGATTGAAAGAATAGTAATAATAACTAGTATTAAAACTAGATAATATTATATAATTTATAAAATATTACTAAAAAAGTAAAATATTATAGTATATTTAGACTACCTAAAAAAAAGTTAGTAGAGTATATATTTTACTTATATAAAGATACTATTAATATAATTAAAGAATTAAATAGGTAATATATAAACTTTTTACCTAGAGTATATATATTAGATTTAAAATTTTATATAAATTTTCTATTTATAAATATTTATACTACCTAATGCTTAATCTCACACTAACTTTATAGGGACTTATAAAATATATAGTTAAATAGTTAACTAGTTTAGTTATAACTATATAGTAACTTAAAGATAAGATATAAAAAGTTAGAAATAAGTTATATTAATTAGTAGTATTAAAGTATACTATATTACCTAAGACTAAAACTTTTAAGAGAATTCTAGTTAGTTAGATTACGTAGTAGTCTAGAATAAATAAAAAGTATTAGTAAAATAAATTTAGTAGTTTTTATTCTACTATTACATAAAGGCTTAATATTATATAATATTTATAAAGGGTATAATTTTATTATATTTTTACACTACTATAGCTTATACAAAAAGAATATTTAGCTACTCACTTTAATATAATAAAAAATAGATTAATATATAAATAGGAGTTAGTGGACTTTTGCCTACTATATAAAGTATTTTTAGATCCCTAAACTATATGCTATTACGTATTATATATAGATAATTTACTAATATAGACCTCTACACAACTATAACTTAATAATATATATAGAGGCCTTATATATTTTCCTTATAAAAACCTAGTTTAACTTAACTAATTATAAGAATATATTAATATAAATAAGTATATTAAATATATAATAGGTAAAAGTTTAAGTATATAAAGGCCCTTATAAAGCATAGAAAGGATAAACTACTAGTTAAAACTTAATTATTTAATAAAGTCTAACTAGTTAAATTAGTAAAATTAGTAAAAAGCTATACTATTATTAGTGTTAGTATATCTAATTTCTATACTAATAGGATAAAGGCCTAAACCTATAGTTTTAGACAACTATATAAACATAAATTATAGTAAATATATAGAACTATATAGTGCTTTTTACTATATTTTTAAAAAAGAAAGCTAGATTAGACATAGAAGTCAAGTTAAAACTAGTGTAATATCAAACTTTTAAAGAAAATAATTTAGAGTAAGTTAACCTATATTTTATAGTAATATATCTATTATTTTGCTACTAGGTTAAAATAGAAAAGCTAAATAGTAAAGTATTATAAAAAGATTAGGTATTAGTATAATATATACTAAACTAGTAGTAAAAAATAATTAGTTTAAATACTATATCTAGGTATAAAAATATAGAAAGAGATATTAGTATACTTAAGGAAAAATATAAAATAAATTTAACTAATATTTATAGTTATATTGAGAATATATATACTAATAACTATTTACTATATTTAAATCTTTATTTAGTAAATATTTAATAGGAATAATATATATTTTTAATTTTTATATAATAGCCTCTAATATACCTATAAAGCTATTTTTTTTTTCTTTTATTTTTTATTTTCTTATTTCCTTTTATTCTTTAATTACATAATCTCTTTATATATAAATTATATTTTATAAAACTAATATAATTATTTACTATATATATATTTTGTTTTTCTAAATTATTATAATTATATTTATTATATTATTTCCTTATTTTTTTTATCTATAGGTATAATGAAATTACACAATTAAGACCTATATAATAAAAATACTTATATAGATAAAAAGTATTACCCTTTTTTATATATATTTCTCACTTAACTATTTATATAATTAATAAAGCTAGATATTAAATTTTTAATTATCCTTAGTTTAAGTTTTAGTAAATATTTTTAAGTAGAAGTATTTTTATATCCTTCTAGTTATTTTATAAAATATATAGTATTTTGCTTTATAACTATATAGATTTATAATAGAGTTCTACTAAGCTATAATACTAGTTTATAGTAACTTATAGTAATATTTTATAATTTATATATAATATAAAATATAGTATTATACTTTACACTTTATTAGTTTTAGTAGAATAATATTATAGTAATAAAGATGCTATAATAAAAATAGTTAGTCTTTAAGAAATCTAGAATAATTAAATTACTATAAAAGATTATTATGGAAATTATACTATAGGTAGTAAGTTATTATAAAGAAAAGACTTATATAATACTAACATAAAGTAGGTAAAAATGCGCTAAAATTCTAATAGACCTATAATATAAGTTTATATTAGAATAAATATTAAATACGTATATCTTACTAAAGTAATAGATATAGTAAGAGACACTATTCTATTAATTTTAAAATATTTAATAGTCTTTATTATAAAATATATAAAAGAAGTAGAAACTACTTAATATATAGGTAGAATATATAGGTAGGCTAATATACTATAAGTTTAGATAATGAAAAAGTAACTAAAATAATATATAAAGTTATTAATGCGCATCTAGAAATGTTTTAAAATAAATAAAATAAACTATTTAAATAAAAATTATAAAAAGATATAATTATAATTTTATAAAATTAATAAAATAAAGATAGTAACATAATAAAGTTATTTTATAAAAGTAATATATAGGTAATAATAAACTTACTAGATAGGTATACTAAAAAAGTATAAAAGGCCTAAAAATTTTTATAAAATAAAAGAAAAGAGTAAAAATAGGCTATCAAGGGGAGGAAGTATAAATATAATTAATATTAGTTTAAGTCTAATATATAATATAAAATTTATAAATATTAAATAATAGACTAAGTAGGGATAATATAATTATAATTAGTTCTTTAAGGAAGTCTATTATTAAATATAATACTAACTAATATAATTAAGACTAATAGTAGATAAATCTAGATAGGTTTATAGGTGGAGTAAGAAATAAATACTAAATAGTTAGTACAAAATATAGTTTGGCTTTCAGAGAATTAGATTATTTAATTATATTTAAGCTATCTTATTCTATTACTAACTATATGATTATAAGTATAATCAAAAATAATATAAAAAAAATTATACTATCCCTAGGAGGACTAATAGCAATAATAAATAGTTTTTTAAGGCCTTATTAAATAATATTTTAATAAATAACTATATAAGGAGGGTATATTATTATTAAATTATTCTATAATTCAATATATAAGGTAGTATTAAATAGATATAATACTATTTATACAAGTATAATTATTATTTTAAATAAAAAGAAACAAATAAGTTTAAATAGTTAAAGGCATATACTAATAGGTATATAATATAAATAGATTATTTTTTAGCTTATAAAATATATAACTATAGTATAAAGTGCTACCTAATATTTTATAAAACTTTATATTAAAAAGGTGTATTAATTTTAAATCTATAGTCTTAACTAAAAGAAAATATAAAACTTTATAATTAAAATTTATTATATAACTATATTAAATAATAGGATTTATAAATAGAGGTTATATCTATTATAATTATAATTTATAATAATAGTAAGATTAGATATAACTAAAAATATAATATAAGTAAATACTAAGTATTTAGTTTAAATTTATTATAATTTAAAATAAATTACTAATATATACTAAGTATTAAACTTTTTGATAAGTATATTTCCATCATAGTAATAATATAAAGTATATATATACTTTTTTAAAACTTTTTAATAAAAAAACTAATAAAGACTTATATAAAGGGACTAGTATTTAATAAAAAATATGTTATAAAAGTAATTAAAAAGATAATATAGATTCTAATACTAAGTAGTAATAAAGATGTAAAAAAATAATTGTTTTAATAATAAACTATAAAGTAAAAAAAAAAAATTTAGAGCTACTTACCTTTTTTTTTATAAGTATAATAAAAAAATATAATATAAAACTTAAGTCTACTAAAGGTTATATATATACTAAATAATAATATTATATATGTAATAATTTATAAAATAATAACATTATTTAGTAAGGCTCTAACCTTATTAATAAGTAAATTAAGCTCTATTTTAGTAATTATATTTTTTTAGTTTTTAGTAAGATACTATAGTTTAAAACCCTAAAAACTAAAGCTTAATTTTTAAAAAAAACTATTATTAGACTAGTATTTTATAATTATAATAGTAAAGCTACTAAAAAAAAAAGTAATTAAAATTATAAACTAACCTATATATAAAAGATATTTAAAACCTTTTATATTACTTAATAATAAATATATAGCTACTAGTATAGAAATTACTATAAAAAAGTGCAAAGCATATATTACCTAAAATATTAAAAATATAAAGTATAACTAGTAGGTATATAATAAGCTATTAAAATATACTATTAAATAATGTTTTAATAACCCAAAATTAATAAAATTTAAAGTTATTATTTATAGTATTTTATTACTACCTATAAGTAAAATAATATATATAAGTTTCTTTAGGTTTTAATCTTTATTATAAATAAAAAATAATATAACTATACTAAAATAAAAAGGCTTTATTAGGAGTTTTATTTTTTTACTAAATATAAATTATATAGTTATAATTAATACTAACTAAAACTACTAAAAAATTTTAAAGTCTAATAAAAAAGTAAGTCTAAAAACGGTAGAAGGGGTTTTAGTTAATGTATTTGGTTATATTAGTTAATAAATATTTATATAAAATAAATATTATATTTAATTCTATTATAAAAAATAAAACTATTAGTAAAATACTTTTATATATTTATAAAAAAATTTATAGCTATATATTTAGGGTTATTATTTATATTTAGCGCTAACTAAATAAAAAGATAGGTTAAAACTCTATTATTAAAATTTTAATAGATAAAATTAAAGTAAGTAATACTATTTATATTTAGAATAAGCTAATTTTTTATTTATGGTATTATATAGAGTAATTTTAAAATTATAAATTTATATAAATAACTAAAAATAAGCACTTATAAAAAAGCTAATTTATAGTCTAAAATAAAAGAATATATAGTACTTATAACTAAATAAATCTATATTTACTAAATAATAATAACTATAATAGTTTTAATAAAATATATAACTTAATAATATTAGCTAAATATAATAAAGCTATATATTTATAGGGAATATTTATAAGAGTTTAATAGTAATAATAAGTCTAATAATATATAAGGTAATATATAGTATACTAGTAATACTTACTTTTATACTAAGTAAATAATAAAAATAAGTTCTTTATTAATAATAATAAATAGTTTAAATAATTAGTATAGACTACTATTTTTAGGTTTAATATATAAAAAACATACTAGTAAAGGTATATATAATAAATAAAATAATAATAAAAATAGTTAGGGAGTAGTGTTTAAAAGTATATTAATTTAGGGTCTCTATTAAAAAATATATTAAATAAGTATATAAATTAGTAAGTAATATATAATTTCTATAGTAGAATGCTAAGTATCTAATTAAGTTTAATATTATACTTAATACTAAAAAAAGTAAAAAATTTATATAGAAATATAGAGTAGAGTAGGCCTAGTTAGTATATTAAAAATAAAGCTCTTAGTATAATAGGTATATAAAAAGAAAACTAAAAATAAAACTAAAGATTTATATAGGATACTATAATAGTAGAGAACACCTTATTATAAATAATAAATTATTTAATAGAATAATTAAATAGGCATAAAGTATTAAGAGGCTAGAAATAAAAATAGCACCTAAGACTATTTAGTTTAGGAACTATCTCTAGAATAGGTATAAAAGGTAATATTTATATAATATAAAAACACTATATAAGTTATAATTATAACATTCTTAAGTATGTATAAAACTAGAATTTATAGTAAATTTAGTATATATTAATTTTTTATAAAGACTTATATATATAGTGCTACTATAAAATATATAATTAGTATAAACTAAGCTATTAGTAGGAGAATTATTAAATACATATTATAGACACAAGGCGTTATAGTGAATTATTGTGGCTTTTCCATATATTTTATGCAGGCGCGCGCCTGCGCACGTACAAACAAAAGGGGTCTCGCTAGTGCACTTTCATGGGCCAGTGTGCAGTGCGTAAGCGTGCGCAGGCCTACACACAGGCGGCGTAGGCGGCCCTGCTTAGCCATTGTAGGTATATTTAATTAAGTTATGGGCTTCAAACTGATCAGCTCGCTTGTTGGAATACGTTGGTAAGTCAAGTATAATATAGACAGATCGCCACCGCAACTACGTTAGACGTGTTAGAGTCAAAGAAAGTGCCTCATTGAGTGTTTATGTTTGTTTTGCTCTCGAACTTTCGCAGTTGACGGACCCGAGACCGTTGCCGCGTACCTCTGCGTCCTGCCCCCTTTTCAACCATGGAATAAAGGTTGCCCCTTGCAGGCGTCCACACTTCAGTCCAAGCCAGGTAGATCAATACAAAAACAGCCTGCTTTTTCGCGTCCTGCACCACCCATTGCAGCCCCTCCTGCAGGTTCGTACCTGTCATCGCGCTGCACGCCATGATGGTCCATCTGTGTCGTCTTGATAGCGTCGAGCCGAGACCCTGCACCGCATTATTGGCCTGACAACGGGCCTCTTGTACGTCACACCCCACATACCTGTCGAACCTCATCCTCAGTCATGGCTCCCGAAACGTCGTTCTTATTTTTTGAACACGGCAAGCTCGCGCCCATTAGTCGCTGCATGTGTCAGTCGGGAATGTGCAGTACCTTGGCGCCTTAACGAACCTCTTCGAGCAACAACCTCCAGCTCGTGCCGGCAGTCGTCAATTCGCTCACGGTCCGTAGCATCAACAACCCAGATGAGCGTGTCCGTCTTCTCGAAGTAGTTCTTCCAATACGTTCGCAGCGTCTTTTGGCCGCCCACGTCCCCTGGAGGATCAGTAACCTGGGTGAGGATAGCTTGTAGGCGCCACACAAATGTTCAACTTGTAGCTTCTTTTATCAGTTTCCAGTCTCAATGGGCTTCTAATATGGTCCTCTCACCCGTCATATTCGATTGTTTTTATGATGAACCCCAACGTTGGACTGACACTGTTGACGTCCTCGTTCATGATCCTCTTCACGATGGTTTTGTCTTTCCAGCATTGTCCAGTCCTCTCATTTCAAGTTAGCGACAACACATACATTTGCCAAAGAATCGGAATACACAACATCAAGATTCTCATCTCCTTATCTTTCAGACGCTGTAAAATCGACAACATGTTTGCGTTGTTGTGTGGTGTGTCAAACTCCAGCAGGCAGAATCGATCGAGTTCTCCGGCGATCGGCTAAACCTTCCATTCACGGACCCCGAAGGAACATCCGATGTCTGCACGATGGACATGTCGAATGAACACTGCTATATACAATCAATCAGGAGTCCATTCTGGCCCAAACTTTGGACTGATACATATGCCCAGCAAGTATAGATCAGACAGTCACAGACGGCATGCGCTATAGGTCTGATCGTAAATCAACGAGAGGAAGGCACCGCCTTGGGTCTATGACCATGTCATGCGACGCGAGTCTCTCACTCTGCTCAAGACTTCCCTCTAGGCTTCTTTCCCAGGTACTAGCGCGTGTGATAGAACAATCGGATTGTGTCCCAGCCTCTCAATCAACACTTCATGCGGTATCTCTCACCTCCTCCTGGAGCCGTGCTAAGCAGCAGCACCCATGTCTATATAAGGCCTGCCCTCCTACCTTCTTCGACCTACCTTCTACTCTGTCTTCTACTCTTCATATTTTCCTCCTCTCCTGTATACACCTCAGCCTGGGACCCACAGAGCAGCTTCTTGATACACGTGCTCTGAACAGGCCAAGGAAGTGACTACCTATGGCGTCGTAAGGGTCGGTCGCGAAACGATCTACGGAATGCAGCCGTCAATTCAGGTCAATAAGAACACTGGTTGTTGCAAGAAAACACGGCCCAATCTAACATCTCAGACATGGACCAGCCGACCTGGCAGCAGGAACAGAAGTTCGATGCTTCCAAAGTATGTGAGCCGAGAAGGCCAGACAGTCAAACCACCTGAGATTGGGCGTTTGTTCGCGCAACCTTTTGCGGAGGCCAACCCTTTAGCTTCCGGCGTCAGATCTGTGGACGTCTGTCTTACCCTGAACTTCCTACATTGCATACACTCGCTAACATTATAGAACCAGTCAAAGAATCGCGGTGGCTATCAACCGATGCTCCCACCGGCACAAGTGGCGGCGCTATTGTTCCAGTTGACTCACGTGACCGTTTGGTGCCTCTCTTCACCCTGCCGCACCTTCCACCCCAGCACCCTCCGTCCACACTCCATCGCACACCGGCGAAGTTTCTCAACAGCACCGAGGACCTTATCATAGCCAGGAACGCATTCAGCAATCGACACAATGACAAGAGTTCCTGCCAATATTCCTCCCCACCTTCGCAAGAAGCAGGGCACAATACATCCGCGCCCGCCAATAGTGCGACGGTGCATCTCCAGAGAACGCTGCAGTAGTGCAGCCGGCACACGTGGGGCCCGTGGGTGCAGGTCTCGCACAGTTAGGACTGTAAGTTTGAGCAAGCTGAGATCCCATTTCAGTACCCTATCTTGCTCCGCGATACACAATACAGCGTCCGACTGTGCTAAGAATCTGTAATAACCTCCTCCAGTAAGACCGTCAACGGGGGCAACCACAGGCACCCTTTTCCCTCCATCATCCCCCAGCCAAACAGCCAGGACTGATCACAGACGCAGGGGCTCAGCACAACGTGGTGTGGGACTATGAGGAACTGAAGCCTGAGGCTCCATCGCAGCCGAAGAAGAGGCGCAACGATCGTTGGCCTTCGCCAGTTCGCAAAGGTCGTCACGCATGGCCGAAGAATCGCGACATGAGGCCGGTCACAGATGATGATGAGGATGGAGGCATTGAATACAAGTCAGATAGCAACGGCGATCCAGACTATGACGTGAAGAAATTGATTGGTTGAACGGCGACTGGCTGCCGCCTCCTGAGACTTGGTCGGCTCGCCACGCCTTCACCGACCGTCATTTCGGCGCAAGCATTGAGAAGTGGATCAACGGCCACGATGCGAGCTGTAACATTGAATCTGACCGATCTACTGGTTTTGGCCGACTATATCGGCGTCAAGGTATGTACAGACTCTTGGTACAACGTGTTACCCCAGGATGGGTAATACGTGGGTCGATTTTGCTGGAAAATGAGGGCTTTACTGACCCTGTACAGGTCGAAGGAGGTGTAGTCTTGATCGACGGCAATTTCGTCGCTGAGCAAACGATTAACAAGGAGATAGCCCCCCGAAGCTGGATACCCACCAACATCGAGGGCGACGCGCCGCAGTCCTTCTGGCAGACCTTCCGAGCCGCACCTTCGCCGCTCAGCGATATCGACATCTCTGAACATCGTCCGTTCTGGGAGGAGTACCTCAAGGACAGCAATGCCGATTTCCTCAATCCGCTTGAACACCCTTCAGAATCGTTCCTTGATCCAGATGACGAGGAAAATTGCAAGCCAGGGGCCGGGAAGTCTGCAGAGGAAGCTTTGAGAGATGTTGCAAACCAGAAAAACTCGCGCGAGAGAAGGCGTAAGCAGAAGCAGAACAGACCGTGCCAATTCAAGAACTACCGCCTCGCGACCCTGGCTATCGCCCAACTAGCAGCATCTACTTCAGACCCGTCGTCTCTGCGGATGCAAAGAGTATCAGGGTAGTGCTGATAGATGATTTCTGGGCACTATTGCATTGCGGATCCTGGGACAACACAGGTCGCGAATAGCGCTGACTTTATATTTAGAGCTCTACAACCACTACGTCGAAACACGATCAGCGTGCCGAATTTAAGGCTCGAAGTGTCAAGGACATCATCGACCGTATTCGCACGCCATCACCGACGAGGGCCTTCCCATACATCGTTGCAGTCGAGAAGGGGTTTCGCCTGAGAGGCCTCAGAATTGCGTCAATGAGCACATTGTCGGTATCGCCTTCATAGATGACTTCTGCGACAGGGGCAGCTTGTGCCGCTTCACGTTTGAGCTCGAGTTGCCGTTCATCCTGACTTCGTCCGCCAGAACATAGCCAAGTGTCTACTAGATCGGCTCCTCGAGATGGTCAATACTAGCTATCCTGCCAAGGGCGGCTACGAGTGGATCAATCGCGGCGAATACCTCAAGCATGGTTCCCGACGTGTTGTCAAGCTCGTCAACTGCAGTGTTCCTCACGAGGCGAGTAACGACATGGTCTGGATGACTGAGTTCATGAGGAAATTCAGGTTCCGCAAGGCTGGCCATTTGTTCAAGATGGGTTACAAGCTTGGCAAGGTGTAAGCAGATTGCCATCTTGGTGAAATTCGACGGATTGCTAACTTTTTCAGCGTCGACGTCACTATCTATCAGCACGAAACGACCGAGCATATCGACTCTAACGTGCCCCGCTGCAGCCTCTCTGAAGGACAGACGCCACATCACGGTCTTTCGATGATGCGACTCTGATGGCGCTATCTTCAAGGACTCAATCCCCACCAAAATTACTTTGTCTGTCACCGGACTAGTTTCTTCTTTTCTTGTTGCAAAGTCTCTGGCTTGTTTTTTTTTTTTTCAAACATGCACGAGAACTTCACTTCTACTTTCTCCAATTGCTGGACAGAGCCTCTTCGCTTCCTTTAGGTTGACTTGCCTGGGCGTATCGGGATTCAGGCGGATAGGGACTGGGGTTGCGAATATATGTTAAGGGACATTGAAGCTCTGCGATGTAAACAGCACAAACGCATCGATCCTGGCGGATATCCCTGTTGCTTCTGACATATCATGTGCTTCTATGCGACAGGTTATATCATGATAGTGTAGAACGTCACACTCAACAGTGCATATTGACGAAAGTCACGCCTGTCACGCACGCAAGTCATAGAGCGAGATACGTGCTTGAAGATACATCTATAAGTGCCCAGGTGCAAATAGGCAGACTACGAATACAGACGCGAAAGGTAAAACCATCTGTCCAAGGCAAGACTGAGACCATGCCAGCCATCAAAGCGGCTTCAAGATACCTTCTTTCTCAAAATTCGTACCACCCAAACAGTTAAAACACTCAAACAATCTCCCATGCTTCACGTTGTTGGTTCAAAATATCCACGTTATTGTCCTAGACTCCCCAGCTCCTTCGAATTACGCCCACAGCCCACTCACTGTTCAACGCCCCGCTCCACCACAGCCTTAATCCGCGCCTTGAGCGTCTTATTCGCGCACTCGACGTCCAAGTCCTCCCAACCACACTCGCGCCGCGTACTTGTCGAACTTGATCTCAATACGGTACCGGCATGCCTAGGTTGTGCAGGCGGCGCAGCTCGGCCTTGTCTTCGGGAGATATCGGGGCGTGACGCTGGGTGCGGCGGCCACGGAGTAGGTTCGGTGACCTGGCGGAGTCGCGGTTGGTGGCTTCTGGTAGAAGGGGCAGTGCCTAGGGGC
This sequence comes from Acanthochlamys bracteata, assembly GCA_019914995.1. NCBI lineage: Eukaryota > Viridiplantae > Streptophyta > Magnoliopsida > Pandanales > Velloziaceae > Acanthochlamys > Acanthochlamys bracteata. Next base: position 32,546 of record JAFKAK010000696.1, read on the forward strand.
ATGAAGAGGGGGAAGTAGATGTCCGCGGAGTGTAACGGGCTTGATGGCATCGGCGCCGAATTGGTTTTCGAGGATGAGGAAGAGGCGGGAGAGACGGGTGGAGGGGTCGGCGGTGCGATGGGGGTGGGGGCTTGAAGCGGAGGGATAGCTCGTCTTTGGGGTTGAGGTCGTGGGAGTGGGAGGTTGGGGAGGATTCTACGCGGTGTTAGTATCCAGTATCTAGTATCCGGAGTGGTCAAAGAGAAGCAAGTGACGACTTACGCTTCACAGCCGCCGGTGAGCTCTCCACCGTACACAGCGCCGCAAGCACCGCGTCCGCGATCCCATCGTTGATCACGTTGCCTCCCATATAACCTCCACAAGACCGCCAGGCCTACACAGTACGTCCACACAGTCCATGACCACGTACTTGATGCTCGAACGGCTGATCTCCTCGTCTGCGTCCTCCTGACGCCGCTGCCGTTTCCATTGGCTTGCTTTGCCGTCGACGGCCTTGTCTACGATCTCCTCTTCTTTGATAGCACCGAATGCGCCCTCGAGCACCCACCGGATAAGATTCACACCCGCAGCTGACAGCCTCATAGACTGCTTGCACATGATTGTGGTGGTCGTCAGGCCGGCGTACTCCTTCAGGTCCTCAGGTGCCATGAACGATAGCTTGAAGTCAGTTTCGTGCTGGATGAGGACGCCACTGATGAGATTGGGCTGCTCTTCTGGTCACTGTCTCTTCGCCTTCGGCCTTCAGGCGAGGTAATGGTGGCGAGATGGATGCAAGCTTGCTGGACAACCCTTGGCGATCTTGTCGGTTCTGGAAGGGGATGCGGAGTTCTTCGGTGTTGGCTGGAGAAGATCTTGACGGGATCTTGCGGTGGGCGTTGAAGCCGAGGAGTTTGGATTTCAGGCGGTTCATGTTGCCTTTCTCGCCGTGGACTAGGATCTATACGTGGAAGGAGCGGTTAGCGTTTGCGCCATGGCCAATTACAGGATAGGGAGGATGGAAACTTACGACAACAGGCGTTGACTTCCGCTACAAATTCCATGTTCTCCTTGCCATCGACGTGCGCCGCAAAACTGAACTCTTGAACTGTGCATCGCCGCGGTATTTTAATCTTCTGCTCACCGTCGTGCTGGCCTGGCCTCCGCGATTGATTGCCTCGCTGGGTGATGCAAGAATCTCCTCCGCCTTGACAATCTCTTTGGCCATTGTGCCTTCGACGGAGTAACCTGTGATCACGACACCATTGCGCGGGTCGGGAGCCCACTTCTCGAGGAGTTCGCGTGACGTACCGACTGCATCATACCGGGCGAAGCCAACATGACGCATCCACCGACATCGTCGAAGCGCTCGAGCGACTTCAGACTACGTACGAATCGGAAGTCCCACGGTCCGCCTTTGCTAACGTCGCCTGCAGCCTCGGCCTCGGCCATGCGCTCGCGGAAGAGACGCTTGATGTTGTCGTTCATGGCGGAGACGTACGTCTGGTAGACAACCATACATTTCCGCGCCAAGCTGGAGTTGTAGTAGATCGGAATCTTCTGGTATTCTGGGTGTTTAGCCCAGTATTCATCCAAGATCAAAGCTCCTGCGCACGACCGAGGCGAAGACGGGAGGAGAGCACGACCGCCGCGGTTAAGGATGTCAGTGATGGACTTCATCAGCTGGGCTTTCGCTGGACGCGTGGGGTATGCGTCGAGATACCGAAAAGTCGACTCCGTGATGAGGGACATCGATCTTGACGCCCTTTGTATGTAGCGACACCAAATGACGGTCCTCCTCGGAGTAGTCGCCTGAACAGGATCTCAGGCCTGCAATCTCGATCTGGAACATTGCTGCCCAAGACATGGCCCGCGGGGTAAGGCGTTATTCGGATGCCGGCGATGGTGTGTGGGTGTAAAAGTCGATGGGTTCGATCATGGGGAAGGTTTTATTGTGATCCTGCTCGGTGTACATTGACACGGTATTCTCTGCTGAGCTACCCATGTTGCCTACTCGAACGGAGTTGCGATCAGCCATCTGTAGATGGCTTTTGTGGCGTGTGTCATGAACACTCGGCCCTGAAGTTCGTCTTCGCGAGCACGTAGGGCAACGAGGCGGCATGGTCAACGTGAAAACTTGGCGATGTTAGCAGTGTGCAGTTGTTATAGGGTGCTGGGGTAGGCGGTCTGCCAGTGCTATGTACAAGCGAGTGGATGATGGTGGGATGAGACACATCACCGAGTCGAACAGGCGATGCAAATTTATTCCATTGGTTCTCGTATACATGAAGTGGTGTGAAATGCCTGATGTCCGCGATGTCCGCGATGTCCGACTGCAGTGATGCGCCACGCTTGCCCTCCAAATACCAGCATGCTTGCAGGCAAGAACCGTTGTACTTACTGAGAAAATCAAAAGCACGTCTACGGTGCTCAGATCGAACGTGTCATAGTAAGGCAGAGCCATCATTCCTACGTGGGCGGGGTGCATGCCAGCATCAAGCTGTTCTCCGTCAGCAACGCCGTTCCTGTCTCTTGCAGGATATCCACGCACCATGACCGTCTTGCCCCTGTACTGCAGGATGTGGCATGAGCGCCCGACCTCGTTGCCACCGCCCAGACACAGGAACATGAGGCTCGTCCGAGAGGGGTCTACGGGTCGTCATTGCCGGGCGCCATCGCGGCGAGTTTTCGCTGCCAATTTGCCATGGTCGTGTCTGCGATCGCTGCTATATGGGAATTCAATGTCCAGTAGAACCGGTTGAGCTTATGGAGCTGACAAGGGCGCGCAGAATGGGTCGCAGTGAGGCGCGACGCAGAGGTTTATCTATAGGCAGCAGTCATGAGTCACAGCGCCAAAGCAGCCTACGGCACCCCTCCAACAGCAGCTGTGGTCGAGGGGAGGGCGGGTGAGTGACTGGAGCGGGTGGTGACACGCGACGTGAGTGTATTGAATGAGCACGGCTGGCTTTCATTGTTCGGCACGCCGCCGACGATTAGCCGGAAGAGGCCCGTGCGCCCGCGACTTCTCTCCCCGGCTTCGTTTGCGAGTGCTCTTGCTCTCACCAGAAACGCAGTCGCCCTTCACAACCCCGCCCGCGACCTGCTCACCGAGAGCACCTCCCCTCGAGATTGCCCATCGCTCCCTCGAGCGCGCGCTGGCTACCGCGCCCCGTCCGCGCATGAGCCGTCGCTAGAGCCGCCGGCCAGAGAAAGGACGCCCGCCTGCGTCAGGGACCGAGCGACCGCACTCGCTGCTCACCATGGCACAACCTCCGTACGACCAGTACCAGCAGAACATGAACGGCACGCCCCGCTGCAGACGCACCACGCCATGCACAACCAGCGCACCTACTCGCCGTACCAGCAGTCGCCAGGCGCCATGTCTCCCACCAGCGGAGGCTTCCCCGGGCAAGCGCCAGCGCCTGTCGCCGCAGCCCATGTCGCCCTACAGCGGTGGTTCTCCCAGTCCCAGTACAACTCGCCCTTCGCCAACTCGAATCCGCAATATGCGACCCACACTCGCCCTACGCAACCTCGCCGCCGGCGAACCACTATCTCCCGCTGCCCCATGCACCCGCAGCGTCGCAGCCACCGACCCCGTCATTCCATCAGCCGCAACCATACCATCATCCGAGCTTTCGGCGAGACGCGCGCCCACCGTACCCAGGTGCTATGCTGCCACCCCCAGTGCCTGCTAGCAAGGCGCAGAAAGACGACGAGCTGGAGAAGAGCACTGCGAAAGACTCAAACCGAACACGCTCGCCGACGTCATCACAGGCTCAGGCATTGACTTGGAGCGAGAAGCAGAGGCGTTGCTACAGACGTACAACTCGCAAGGCTCCTCATCAACCGTTTCCGCACGGCAGCTTCACACAGTGGAGCCAGCAGACTACCCACGGCGCTTACCAGGGAGCGGACCGCCCAGTGAAGCCAAGACCAAGGAGCAGCAAGAAGAAGAACTGCGCCAAAAGCATGCGAACGTTGCTCGTATACACAATGAAGCAGCTTCACACCCATTAACCGATCCATTCCTCCTTGCCGCCGGAGTGCGCCAACGCATGTCGAAGAAGGTCTTCGAGCACGGTATCAAACTGGACTTGAAGGTTTGTTTGACAAAATCCCAGTGCTGTTCAAAATGTCACTCGTCGCGAAATGCCTGGCTCTAATGGAGAATCGTTGTAGAGCTCCAGGCGACTAGCCTACTGAACAACGGTGCGCCCCTCGTGGACCTCGTTAGTCTCCTGTCCTCGCTGCAGAAGAACGCGTGCGCACCGTGATTGAAGACGCATTCGCTTTGGCTCAAGGCCGACGGAACACGGCCCAAGGTGTCGTTCCTCCCAGTCTAGCTGACCTTGCTGTCGCTAATGGAGAAGCCCGACGCACGGAAGTCGAGGTACCAAACATCTGAAGACAGCATGGGAAGCAACCTATAGTGCCGTTAGCCTGACAGCACGCTTGTTTACTCCTCCGAATGATGTACCCCGGCAAAGCAGCCAACCATACAGTTCACTTCCAATCCCATCGTGAATTCTCTCAAGCGTAGATTGCTAGAGGACGAGAAGTTCGAAACAGCCCGCATCGCAAGCGACAAAAACGTCTGCAAGGCAACGCAGCCACGGCGGCTGGACACACTTTGCCGCTGCACCAACGCCTATCTTGAGAGGCCTATCACGAAGAAGGAGCGCGATCGCATCAACAAAGGCAACAACACGGATGAAGCGGTGCATGCACGCGCCAATGAAACTGCCGCCCTGGCCCTCGGAGGAAAAAGAAGAAGTACTCCTGGATGGAAACGGAAAAGCAGGTGCTGGTTCTGGTGCAGCTACGCCGCGAGGCAACGCAGGTGCAGGTGGCGGCGCAAGTGGGACGGCTACTCCGGCGGCTACGCAGAAAGACGCCACTTTGAACCTCAAGAAACAGGAGTTCCAAGGCGGTGATCTGGAGCACGGCAAGGAAGGGTGAAGATTCAGCTTCGTGATGTGGTGCACGTCCTGAGCTGGACGGCAAAGAGCGGAAGGCGCTTGTGCAGATCATAGCACGTATGCGCAGCGCCGAAACGGACGCGAAGAAGATCGAGGAGCGGCCGCGAGCTGTTCCTACTACACCGGCGGCGCGTTGAAGAGTCCGTTGGACGGCCTTTCGATGCCGAGTTTTGGTTTCCTGGATTTATTATTCCTAGTCACATCATCAGCGGCGTTTTTTTGCGGGTTCTTCCACATATGGTGGGACTGGATTGAGTGGGGCTGGGAGAGTTTGCATCATGTCCCACGACTTTATGTGGGGCTTCTTTTCGGAAATTTGTGTTAGACCAGGCTATGGGCCCTCCGAAGAGGAGAAGTAGCCCTTCATGCTCAATTGAATCAGGAATAGTATTTACTAAGTCGATATGATTTAATACAATATCGAGACCTCACCATCATAAATTTTGCTGCTGTACCCGCCTCACTGTGTCTACGTCTTGTGTCATAGTCAAAGTGTACTTAACCTTCAAGTTTGAAGTCTTTCCATAAATTATGAATTACCCTAATATACAAAGTGCAAACTGGGGATGCTCTGATAGACACATGGGACATTTGTTATATCCAACTCTGTGCTCTACTTGTTTGTTGTGCGACGTAGAATAGCTTGTCACAAATGACAGGTCTTCTGACCACTCATCGTAGGATAAGGGATCGCCTTGAATGGAATTCCGAAGGCGGGCTTTAAAACCGTAAAACAAAATCTCCATGTGATTTTTTCTTCCAGGGTTTTCACCGCCATCTCTGTCATTCCTACCCTATCCTCTCCTATGTATAAAGCCCGCCATCCCACCGTTCAGTCTACCATCGCTTTCAAACAGCGCACAACAACAGAACTCGCCACACGGCCACAAACCCAAGCAAGACAACAAGACCCAACGTTAGGCATAAGCGGCGTCTATCAGCATGGCAGCTCGAAACCAACCACACACCAGCCACCACGGCATCCCTAAGAAGTTCACGTTCACGGCGCAGATCCAGCGTCCCGTGGAACGCACACAGAAAGACTGCGCGAACTAGGATGCTATCTTATGCTCGTAGCGATAATAGGTCCGTGGCGTGAAGGAGTTGACAGATCGTAGGTGAAGTGGTTTGAGGGGAAGGAGAGACTAGGATGGCAAGGGATGGAGCGTGAGGCCAGGTAGGCGTGAATAGAGGTAGTTGGTATGATGGACACGGATATCGGAGAATGAACCTTTCGGTCTAGGATAGATGATGAATTGTAATGAATAATTCCAATGATATGGGAAATGCAGAATCCGGGATGTAGTCGTCCTATATGTGATTACAATGTCCCGGAAATTACACGTGTCTCAATCTATCCTCGCTGTTCTACATGTGTCGTCCGTTTTAATGCGCTTCTGCATCTCTACTCGTACCCGGCTGGCTCCAACTCCTTCGTTGGAACGACGGTATCAACGTTTGAAGCACAAGCGTGCTTCCAGTTCTGGGAGTGTATTTGTCAACGATACCCTTGAACGCTTCCTAATACGGTCAGCCACTTGTTCTTTTTACTCACTGTCTTCCTCACGCCATACGTCCCAGAAGTAACACGCAGGTAATACGCCTGTAGACTTCCAACTTTTCGCTTCTCCCAGGCATTTGTTGACTTTACCAGCGCAAAAACGTCGTGTCGCCTCCAAATGCTTACCCTGCGCCTTGCACCCAGGCACCTGCATGATCTTGTCATTGTACCTGATCCTGACGTAGTAACCTTGGAGCTCATTCCGCTGGTCCAGGGTAAGATCAATCAGTGGTTTCCGTGCGATGCCCTCCAGGTTCGGGAGGCGGCTCGTTTGCCAGCTGTGCTGCTCCGGAAAAGGGACTTCCACCAGCTTTGAGGCTTCTCGTTAGAGACTCTCAGCGCACCTGCTGAAGGCGGTGTGTCCGAGAGAGATTGTGTCCTGGTCGCCCTAGCTGTGTGGAAGAGCTCAAACGCGATGTGGCTCGTGAACGGGGGCCATTTCGCCGTCGAAAGCGCCGAGGCTGGTTAGGCATGCCGCGAGGGCGGTATCGTGGCATCCGGACAGGGCGAGCTTGATGTCTTTTCCACCTCGGCCGTGGCCAAGATCGCCGTCGGTCGCCGCCAACTTCGACCAAGCCATCGTTGCCGTTTGCTCAACGCCGCCGGTCATGCGGCAGTGATGTCGCCCATCAAACCGCCGATCCCAAGCATGCGGTACTCGGCGCCTCTGTAGCCTTCGAACCACTCCTCGACGCCGATCTTGTCGATGATGGCGCGGGCTTTGGGATCGTAGAACTCTTCGGGAGTTTGGCTGCCGCCCATGGGCGTCCGTAGCGTTGATCGTATCCATGATTCCCGAGACTCTGGGTGAGAGTCTACGGCGACCTGTTGGTTCCTGGCATCCATTTGGTGAACAGCTTAGACAGGTATTTCATATCTTCAGTCTCGTTCCAGCGCTGAGCTGCGCGGTCGGCGAATGCGCGACTCAGATGGGCGAAGCGTCTACAGCTGCCGCATCGTTGGGAAGAGGGTCTCATCGGCGGGTGTTCTGGTGATGATAGTTGGGGTGGGAAAATCGGCAGTCCTGGCGCTAGGAGGGTAGCCGTAGAATGCTTGCTGGACGGATTCCAAAGCTCGTGGGATGGGGTGGCGCGTAGATAGATCATATCTGAATCGGAGATGAGCCTCGGCATGAAGTGTAGTTGGTCTACGTAGAGACGGCGGGAGACGCTGGCCAAGAGCAAGTGTTGTTTCGCGTCCCTTGTCTGTCAGTTCACCTGGTTGGCTTCAAGACTGGAAGTCAGTCCTGTTTTGATTCAGCTCTGAGCAGGGCATACCAGATTGCATCGAATTCTCCTCCGGTCCCGAAGCGATTACTGCGCGCATATTAGCTGTTGAGACTGCCAATCCTGGATGGTGCTCCTACCAGGCCGTCGTTCAGGCCAAAAAGTCTCAAGTCTCCGTCTATACTTCAATTGGTCCCATTTGGACCAGTCTGTCGTCGCCATTACAACACTTGAGAACTGGCGAGCTGAGTTGCAGTACGGCCAGTCCAAGAAGCGCCAGTTCCGTGTTCTGATATCTTTCGGCATACCTACATGGTGACAAGCCTGTCTACTGTCACCCAGTCAGTATCCTATCTCGCACATAGTAACGTTGGGAGCAGGCTTACGTTCTGGAAGCGAGGTGATACTGGACTTCTTTCGCCTAGTCGGATTGGTCAATTGTGGCTGTCTTCACCTGTAGTCCCACACGGCCTGTATACGACCACCATGTCGAAGTAGCTGCAGACATGTCAACAGCAAGAAAAATTGCATATTGCCTCAAGCTCACTAATGGAGTGTATACTCACAACTTGTACTAGCTGTAGCTCGAGTTCCTGTGGTAGAGCTGCAAGCTCCTCCTTGGTGTACGGCGCGCGCGGGATGAAGGTCGTCATTTCGCAGAACTGATGCGAATCTGAAGACAGGAAACACGGCTTGTTCTCCTTCAAGGTCAGAGGAGGCTGGAGTTTGCGGCCCATGCGTCACGGCCGTTGCACGTAGAGGAGCTTTGACCTTGCGGGCGGCATTACTTTTGCAGTTAGCATCGATCGAGCGCGCTTCCAAAACGCGAAAAAGAGACTCCAATTCATCCGACCCGCAGCCTGCGCTAAGCCCGTTGTGCGCCATGATGCGCTCCTATGTCTGCCAGCAATGCAGGCTACAACTTTTCGACGATTAGCCTTGCTGCGATACTCCCCAATTGCAGTCCACACGAACCATCGTCTCGTTTCGCAACCCGCCAAACGCGCCGCGACCGAACGCTGAGGCGCCGTCCGAAGAGGCCAACAACGAGCGCAATGCGGTGCAGGAAGAAACAGTCACCAGGGAGGAGGAGGAGAATACGATATGCGCAAGTGGGGCGACGTGAAGCGGCTCTAGAGGGCCGGTATTCTCGATCCGCGCAGCCTGGCAATGCACAGCAAGAGCAGTACTATGAGCAACAGGAGCACCGTGATAGCAGTCATGTGCTCAAGGCGAACCCAAGTATTTCTGTGGCGCAGAAGATAAACAATCTCCTGACTGGAAGACTGCCGCAGGTGTGAAGGCAGCTTGGGACCTCTTCGACAAGACCTACACTCGCGAGACGTCCCTGCCTTGACCGATCCCTCGTTCAGCGACGTCCACCACCTCTTACAGGCGGCAAGATCTTCTCACGCCTTAACAACCTTGTCTGCTTAGAATTCGAAAGAGGGAACACGCAGGTACCACGCCAACCGGAAGTCCTTTTCGATACGAACAGCTCGAGATAACGCCGGCGACCGCATGGAAACAGACCTTGCAAATCTTACATACCAATTCCTGCGGACCATGGCAAAACGACCAAAGACCAGGCTGGGCGGCTGACACCTAAGAACAGGCGTAGCACTGAAGAGACACTAGCCGAGCTTCTGTCGCTTTGAAACTGTTTTTCAGCGCCACGGACACGAAAAGGACGATCCTCGAGCACATTAGTTCCGAATGGAAGAATATTCCTGAAACTGAGGTCTTCAACACTAGCAAGATCTTGCGCGCTCAGCAGTTTCATCAGTCGCACGCTACTAGCCCCGAGTTGCATTCTCAGCCATCACTATCTTCAACTACTTTTGCCGAGGCGCAGCTTCCGCGCACCATTCCTGACCATCATCCGCGAACAGAACAAACCTTCTCAACCTGTTGATATCCACTTTGGCCGGTGCGACATAAGAATAGCTGGACAGATAGACGCAGACCCGAATAAAGCGTAACCTTGATGACGACTTCCGACGGTCCATGGCCGTCCAGATGGACGAGGCTCCTAGCCTGGCTAGAAAAATAAATGGACTCCGATGTAGGATCAGCGACACCAGAGGAGAGCACACATGCAAGACTTCTATCTCAAACGTATTGGTCGCCAGGTGATGATGCGCCAATGCCACTGAAGTGAGAAGCTTTGGCTTGACGCTGAAAACCACTACAAGTCGCCGGATGGAAAATCGCAAATCCCGCCTGCGCTGTACAATGCCTTCCTCTCCGGCTTCATGACTTATATCAACCAGAGTAAAACCGTCAGGGTTTGGAACCATATGATTGCGAACGGTGTGGTACCAGATCTGGAGACATGGCTTGCAATGCTACTTGGCTGCGCGAAAGCGAAGGATTTAACTGGCCTGAATGCGGTCTGGGATAGGATGCTGCGCGCTGGCATCGAGCCTGACCAACGTTGTTGGACAATGCGGATTCATGCAATGATAACCTGTCGAAGTGACCGCGGGTCTGGCCGCCTGGACGAGATGGGGAAGAGGTGGCTGTCAGCCGAGAACGTGATCAAAAACCCGCCAAACAGAGGAAAAAGGTGGCAAGCAGCCTTTTCTAATGCAAAGATCGAATAAATCCACGAAACCAGAGATCGGGTTCTAACGGCGCTGTCGACGCCATTGTTGCTGCCCACCAGAGGCAAGGTCAAAACTCAATTGTGGAAGGGCATGTCCTACGAAAAGAAAGTCGACTTTGTGCAGCAAGATTCTACAGGGCGGGTAATTTCAGCATCAAGCCCGATACTCGCACCTATAACGCATTGATCAGCCTCTACCTTCGACGGCGATGATTATACAACCACCTTTGCTTACTCCGGCAGATGGAGAAGGAGGCATTGAAGGCGATCTCGCAACGCACAGCATGCTTCTTCGCGCCTGCCTTTGACAACAAAAATTTGACGGCCTCACGCAAAATGAACAGGCGGAACGCGTCATTACCTCTATTTAGTGAGCTCGAGCAGGGCGGCCTGAAGCCCAACACGTACGTCTTTCAGATCGCTATCGACCGCCTACCTAGCACTACGGCAACTACCCAGGTGTGCGAGCCGTCATGGACCATAGATGAACCGCGGTTTCCGGCCCGTCCACAAATATACACTCTGCTGGTTACGCACTATCTCCAACGATCCGCCGGCCATCAGGGAACCCCGACAGCCTCGTAGCGTATCTTTGGCCCGCCAGCTGCGCCTACGGACAGGTATCTCTTTGATCGCATTGTCGAAGGGGTGGCGCGAGGAACGATGAGATCGCGTCCATGATGACGGTGCTGAAAATGGGCGCGCAAGGCAAGAGGCCTAGCTTCCGCGCGCTGAGCGAGGTCGTCAGGCGTTGTATCGGTCCGGGACTGGGAGCGTGCGAGGGGCATTATACGCGATGTACAGCTTGGAGAGGGTGTTGCGAAGACCGTACCGATGCCAACACATAATGTTGATCGTGATCAATTTTCCATATCGTCAAGGCGCTTTGCCCGGAACTGCTGGAGAGCTTTGCTGGGAGCACCTGAAGACACCGGTGGGCGAGCGGCGCCGCAGGTAGTGGCGATAGGTGTCGCGGCAGCTGACCAGGTAAACGCCGTCTGAGCAAGCGCAGTACGAGCAACAGTCGTACGAACAATATCAGCCTCAGCAACAGGCGTATGAACAGGCGGCATACCAACAGTCGTATGATCAGAGTGCATACGAGCAAGCACCATATGACGCGATGCCACGAGCAGACGCCCTACGATCAGGCACAACAGGCACCATACCAACAACCGCCGTACCAACAACAGCCGTATGACGTCTCGCTGTACGCAAACGCAAATGTCATACCAACAGACATCCTACCAGCAGACGCCGGAGATGGACGACGAATTTGTCAACGTCGAGCACGCTGGCTACCTGTCAAATGAACCTGAGGTACCCCAGCAGCAGTGGAGATCTAGCAATGAGGCTGCTGGGGAATCGGTAGATTCAGAGTTGTTCAACGCGACGTTGGTCAAGAATATAACCGCATCTGGGTTTCAAAGTATGTGTAGGATATGGTCAGTTAACTGACATGTGTACATTATGGAAGAGGGGTATGTATGAACTGTGGTATACTTCAGTGTGTGTATGTATCATCGCATTAGTGCTGGCATGAATGGGTGAGGCTGATTGCAGGGAAGCCGTGAAGATTGACGTAGTATTTTGTGACGGCGCGACCAGCTCCTTCAAGTAACATTGCTTCACAACGATCGAATTTAATTTGTGTCCATACAAAAGCGCCTTTGTTCCTGTATTGTACCTTCTTTCCGTTAACTACATCACCATTTCTATACAAGGTCGACAACACGACACATTCATTTTACGAACTTTGCATGAATACACCGCAGCACCTCAAGCATCATCTTTCGTATCATTCAACATTTCATTTCGCAAAACTTTCAACTCAGAAACGCATCCACCACTATGAGCGACCTTATCAAATGTGGTCATGCAGCACCGAACATTGCAACGCCATCTGAAACACACCCTCTGAAGCAGGCGAGCCTTTGCGGGAGTTGCTGGAAGCCCGACAAGCCGCGGGTTAATGGCCGTCGCAAGTTCGGCCAACGGAATATTCAAGGCGACAAACGATATCTCGCGTGCAAGTGCGGACAAAGACCGTTGGAATGTCGAGGGTTCGAGAGAGAATGAGGCTGCAATTGTTGTACGGCGATGTAATGGAGGGTCTAAGGGGGTGTGACTGGACACTTTTGGTTTTGGTCCACTTTGGGTTTTGAAGATAGGTCACAGAGGAAGCAGTAAGAGCAAATCGTAAACAAGATGCTCACAAACTTGACTCTTTTTACTTTATGCTCCTTCATTCCGGTCTCACTCTGCTTTTCGTGAATTAGTCGGATTTCTTTTCTCAATCTGTACGCCTTTGTTAAGGCTTCCGTCATCTTCCTATTGTCATTCTGCCCTCGCGAACAGTACGGGGCACCCTTTGAAACACACTTTATTGTTGTTACATGGCCAGGCAGCTTAATTTGTAGACTTACTTTGTGAAAACGTTCCGCGTCAAACAAAAACTCAGAAAAGACGGGGCAGGCTTATCATCATAACATCTTTCAGTTTCTGTTCTAGCTTCGATAGCTGAAAGTTTTTAGCTCCTGCGAGAACCAGTCCTGAAGATGCCCAATTTGTTTTACATGGTTCTGTTGACGTGTTAGCAATGTGGTGTATGAGCGGTATTTCGCGTCACTGTTGGATTATATGTGGCGTCCTAGGTAGCGGTACTGTGCCTTGGCAGTCAGTGCACGCGCAACATTATACGCGTTAAAACTCCTCATCCTGAACACGCGATAACACCACTAATATAGGCTAAGTTTAGACTGTCATTAAAGAAATTAAATCGCGAGAACGCGTAGAAGATCTCTTTCAAGATTTTACTAATAAAATCGATAAAATACTACAGAATAGCTAAGCTATTATAAAAGGCCCAGCTTATATATAATTTATAAAGCTTCACCTGTACAAAAAGCAGGCGCTTATATATAACTTATTAAGAGCCTTATCCACCGGTACTTTATAAGAGCCTGAGATAATATTAAGATTGGTATAACTTAAGGTTAGAAGCTGCAAGAGTAAACTTTATTAATTAATAGGATAATTGTGATCACCCTATTACGCCAAGTTCTTTATAAAAGGATAGGCACCGAAAGTCTCCAGGGTTGGGTCTGTTGAACCACCAAATCCGCACCTTATATCGCGGAATTTGGATAGATGTATAGCTAAAAATTAATTATCTTAGGTGTTTTTAATGTTATGTAAAACCTACCTATATATCTATTCAATTCTTGGCGATGCAAAGGTGCAAGAAGGTTTTGGTGTTCTACTTACGTCAGACCCAATTGTGGAGACTTTCACCAGCGTATAAAAGGAAATCGTGGATAGATTATAGTGCATTTAATGAATTAACGGGAAATAACATACTATGGAAGGTAATTCCGCCTTTATATCTTTACTAGGTATTAGCTATCCACTTAGTATTTAAAGACTAATGTTTCTTTTAACAACTCTAAGATAGCTTTATAGTTTCTAATAATTAAACTAATAATAGACTATTATCCTATTAGCTATATACTTTATTAAATATACGGCTACTTTAGTAATTAGGCTTAATTATACTTAAATTATTATCTTAGAATTGATAAGTTCTATAAATTTAGTAAATGTTAGCGCTTTATAAGGAGATTAGTTTTTATTTCTATATATACCACCGTATTATTGCACCTCCTATGGCCACCTTTACACGTTATAGTAAACATTTTTTACTAATTTAAAGAGTTGTATTTTACTTCCTAATTTTAAAGCCCAATATATCGTATTATTTTATATTTTTTAATACTATATTTATAAAGCGCTTTGCTAAGGTTTCTACTAACATTTTACTACGCATTATAAGGGAGAATAACTATAAGAAGCGTCTATGACACGGCGCCACACACGACCTTAGGTGATCGGCGCAGGTGAAACAAACTATAGGGTCCGAGGCATCAGAGGCAATGGGAGTGCGTACGGCTCAATGGATACCTGAATATAATTGCTACCTATAGGCCTCGTACGAAAGAACAATAGAAAAACTACAGAGAGGACCAGCTTATATATCCTCCTAAGCTACCTATGCCAGGATAGTGTCCACCGGTACTTCCGTTGGTCCGCCAATTAGGGGCTGGAGTAGGTGTCCGATGATCACCCAGGAATTGCCTAAACTCTGTCGAAATCCGGTTCGGAATTGATAGGGCTGCGCTTTGCTTGACTATCGAGGTAGTGACCTAGTAATTACGAGTGCAATCGGGGCGGGTTTGTGTGATAGTGACGTGGAACGTTAAGTTTTAGAATTTAGCTGTTATAACTTTCTACTATAAGAAAAGTATCTCATCTAGCATCTTTTCTAGCTAAGGAGCTTGTATATTATCCTACTTTACGCAAGGTTATAAGATACTATCTAAAAGACCCTCCGAATAAGAAGAAAACATATCCTTAGCGTTATAAGATAGGCGGAACGTATAGAATTTAAAATAAGTTGTAATTTTACTAAAGGGTTAATATGTTGTTAATAGTGCTGTTACACGCCTAAATTAGTTCTAGATAGCCTAAAGAAAGATTCGCCTTCTTGTAGAAATTAATCTTAGTACCAGTGGTTATGGAGCATTAGTTAAGGTAGTAATAATGGTTACAAGAAAATTTAATGCACCTGATGGGTACGTAATGGAACAGAGGTTTTACAAAATGACTATGGCGACCAGCTTTTTACGCTGGTTAATATCTAAAAGACTTCAGAGACCATTCCGCAGAGATAGGCGGAATAGATAGGAGTCAACACACAGTGTTCTGGTGGAGAGAAAAGATCGTGGATTATCACCGTTCGGAGTACGGTGGAAGGCTCGGTGCTCACAGATTTACAAATGATCACGCGAAGCTGCATAGAGTCCTTCGTCTCCCGTACCAAGGATCCATGTCACGCAAGATAGCCGGGACCATGTTGCGGGATGCCGGACCAGAGCCCGTTGTTGAGGAGGTGCTTTTCACACCGCAAGTCGTAATCCAAATCATGCGGAGACGCTTGCGGCTCTGGAATCTAGTACGAAGGCAGAAGCGGACCCATACGACAAGGCCAATGTACGCAGAACACTGAGTATAGTGGAAACTAGCTTGTGCTCTGGGACATGCCAACGGCGCAAAGACTAGAAGCCGATGTTCGGTCACACTACCGCGCAATGGGCCTAGGGATTCACGTTTGAGGTGTAACCCAAGATCTTATCATGTAACCAGATGTTGGGTGAAGGCTGCTCCAGACGGTAATGTAGAGACCTGACGTGAGATGGTGTTGAGGTTGTAGCCTGGGGAGGAACGTGGGCGAAGAGATGGCCTGATGACTTGCGCGAACTGGCTCAAGAAGAGAGCGTTTGGAAGGTGTAGGCCGGGGTGATGTTGATGTGTCGGATCGCAATGGCGTCGATCGGGCCTTGTGCTTGCCTGCCAACGAGTCAGGCTAGCGTTTCAGCTCACGCGCGAATGAGAGTCACATTGCACACTGCATCGGACCCAGCCCAGTTTCACCACTATCTCGTCCACCCTGTTGCTCTCTTTCTCCATCATCATTATGAGGGCGTCTATTTCATCGATAAGTGTCCTCGCTGCGGGCGCGTCGGCGCTGCAGAGCCCGTTGCTCTTCTGAGATGCAGGCGCCAATCGACGTCTCCGGCGACTATCGCGGAGAGAAGCCCTTGGTCAACTCTTCAGCTTTGTAAGACCTCATCAGCGGCGATCGACTGTTTGCACGTGCGAAGAAGCTGTACGAGATCGCGAAGCTCGGCGTGGATGAGTACAACCATCCCACGAGAGTGATTGGAAGCGCCGGTAGATGCCCCACATGACTGTTGCCATGTTTGGCTAATCGCACTGCAGGACACGACGGAACAAAAATCGTACATCTACGAGACTATCCAGCAACTGGGCCACTACTATGACATCTCATGGCAGTCGTTTCGCTGTTACCGGCAATGTCTTCGAATCGCGGCTTGTGCTAGGCAACGAGGTGCCCAAATCCGCATCGCCGTTCGGCCTCACGCCGCCGACGATGAACAAGCAGCCTGTGCATGGTACCTTGATCCTCATTGACAACGAAGGTTTGCGAGATTGGCGACTTCCCAGACTCGGTCAAGGACAACATCGCCTTCGTCAAGCGTGGAACATGCCCCTTCGGCACCAAGTCCGGAGCGCAGGCCAAAAAAGGTGCGGCCGCTGTTGTTGTCTATGACCCTTCAAGCAAAGACGGGATTGAGGAACGCTTGGGACCCCTTCACCTAATCATGTTGCAACGTTCGGTGTTGGCTGGGACGATGCAGAATCAGTCGAAGAAGCTGAAGAACAAGGAGTATGTTGATGCGATTGCATACATCGACGCCGAGGTCAAGGTGATCGCGACGACCAACATCATCGCGCAGACTAGTTTTTGCGATCCCGACAACTGTGTTATGTTGGGTGCGCACAGTGACAGTGTAGCCGAGGGACCTGGAATCAATGATGATGGCTCGAACTATCAGCCTGTTGGAAGTCGCGAGTCAACTTACCAAGTTCAATGTATCCAATTGCGTCCGCTTTGGTTGGTTTGCTTGGGAGGAGGAAGGACTCTTAGGCTCCGACTACTACGCTGCCACGCTCCCGAAAGAAGAGAACAAGAAGATCCGCCTCTTTATGGACTACGACATGATGGCCAGTCCGAACTTCGCCTATCAGATCTACAACGCAACCAACAAAGCCAACCCCAACGGATCTGAGGAGCTGCGCGATCTGTACATCGACTGGTACAAAGAGCAAGGCGCTTAATTACACCTTCATCCTGTTTGACGGTCGTAGCGACTATGACGGGGTTCATCAGGCACGGCATTCCTGGCGGGGTATTGCCACGGGTGCGGAGGGCGTCAAGACGAAGGAAGAGGCGGAGCAGTTTGGAGGCAAGGCGGCGAATGGTATGATCCGTGCTACCATCAGCTTTGCGACGATTTGAGCAATGTCAACGTCACGGTGGGTTGTGAACACTAAGGTAAGTCTTCTGTCCCGGAAGAAACTTTCACGGACGCTAATCACAAACAGCTCATCGCGCACTCTGTTTGCTACGTACGCGCGCTCTTTGGGGCTTCCCTGAGCGCACGGAGTCCGTTGCGGCAGCGGAGTATGCCGAGGATGTTAGGTACCGCGGCCCGAAGCTGTTCGTTTGAGCGCGCATCGTATAGCGCGTCTTGTTTGATGTTGATAAGCATTGATACTCTGCAGCAATTGGGTGGAGCTCAAGAGTGTATTCATAAACTGTACAGCAATCCATAGAACCTACTTGAAAACTCCTGCACCAGAACCCTTACCTTCCAAAGTTTGTTGAAGAGCACTGAGGCATGCTGCTACTGGTCTGATCGTCGAAGGACCGTACACAACAGCCCAAGACGTTTCCAGGAAGGTCAGTTACGGCACGAGAACAAAGGTTTGGGTACCACGTGTTACGCTCGGAAGGGTAATACAGACGCGACAATACCCTGCCGCTGCATGGCCCGGAGGCTGTAAGGGTTTAGGTATAGCATGCTGACGTTGGGAGAGCTGCGATGAACAAACGACTCAACAACGCAACAGTAACATCGCTCGTGCTTTGAGCATGCGATTCGAACCTCGTGCCTCATTCAATAATACGTTGATTGAGGTTGCCCATACACAGCTACGTGATACTAATCTATTCGAGGTATCAGGCCCACTTTCTGCCCAATGGCCAGCCTCCCAGCCTCGCTGATCTCACCAATGACGAAATGCGACGGTGCATCAGCCCCAGTTTGCAACGATGATCGCCGCTGGCCCCTTTGCATTCCTGCATCCAACATCATCGCACCGTGGTTGGGACGAATCGACTTTGTTCGCGTGTCGCACGAGCAATAACAGCTACTTGAATGGGGCTGTGGACATATCTCCTGCAATACGTTGTGCAATATTGGGAAAAGTATACGAAGTATTTGGACCGTGCCCCTGAAGCCTGATGTAGGATCTATTGTACCAGCCATCAACAAACAGATATTAACCTGGAGCTTTTCGCTTGAAAGACCCAAACGACACTACAGCATATAACAGCCACAACTCTTCTCCCGTATTTTAGAGCTACCCCCACAGCTCATCAATACTATTTCGACGTAACCCGTATCGACATCATGCTCCTCTCAACAACCATCTTCACCGCCTTCGCGACTGTCACATCAGCACTCCTGACGACACTCTCACAACGAGCTGGCGGCCCTCAATAAAACCTATACCTGATATCTGCAAATTCAGCGATCCATACGACCAAACCACGTCCGCGTCATCCGATTTCCTGCCCGCCGCATCCGCTAAATCCGTCGAGCTCTACGCCGCATACTATCCGTCCCCCTTGTCGAACACTACACAAATGGCGCAACAGTGTCTGGAACAATGCTATGGTTATGGCACCAACACTGAATGCAAAGCCGCTTTGGGCTGAAAATGTTCCGGTTCCTGCAGGATACTACGGCAGTCCAGGTGGCCAACTCGAGACAGCGTGTGTGTTCTATGGTGGCATTGACTGAGGCGGATCTGGAGCCTGCACTGGAGGGACAGGGCACCAGTGCGTTGGTGCGGGAATATCGTCTGCCAGGCAAGATGTTGGTTTGGAAGCCTTGCCACACGACATCAGGTCAGGGTGTCGGGTTAGTAATGAAATGGGAAGCCTGGGAAGACGACGACACGCATTGTGCATGCGCTTGTTCTTCGGAAAGGATGGCTGAGTATAACAGGTCGTCGGCGCGGAGGGGTAATGTACGGTGAAGGTAACGGGACCGCCGTCGAACGTGGTTGACGACAGGTAATAACTGTGTTCATGATTAGCTTTTGCTCTATACTTCGATACATTTGATGTCGACTTTATGTTACCTCGCTGTTTATATCCGTATCCTTCGAGAAAACTACTGTTTCGTCGCATCGCTATCGTCCGAACCCAGTTCCAGCCCGGATCATCGGTCACCTGGTCAATTTTCGTGGCCAATATGTTTCCCCACAGACTGAAGGGAGTGTCAATTGTCGCTGGCCGCAAAGGCGACCACCACCCTTTCAATCTACTACACGCAAATGGTAAGATTGCAGGACTCACTCTGCCACTCATCGAATCCGTCAAGTGTCTCAGCCCCGACTCGGACTCTCCACATCTCACAACTGTCCTGCAGAGACATATACATGCATGACGCAACATACATCCACCGTCCGTTGTCTTCCAGGCGTCCCAATCCCGACGAAGTGGTATGTCATGCGCTTCAGGCTATTTTTGCCATGCGGCTCTGCGTTAAGGTTCTGAGGTGTAACACGAGGACACGGATGGTCGCGGAGAGCACCCCGGCCGCATAGCACACCGAAAGTATTGTTGGTCTCCCACACAATGTATGCGCACATGCAGCTCCGGATCTGGAGGTCCGTGGGGCACCCGTTACGCCAACGCGGTGGCGGAAGTTGCAGTTGCAATTGCTCCTCCGCCACAAGTACTGAAATAACAAGATGAGGTGCAGATGCAATGGACGCCGCGAGGCTTCACAGGTCCTTCACCCCTATAGACACGCTGAAAAGTCCATATCCAGATCGGACTTTTTGCGTGTATCGGTTTTCACCGTTCAGCTGCCGCGCTTAAAGACGACTTTGGGCTATTTTAGCCCAACAGGTGGTGGTCTGTGCACATATCACGAAGCGAAGGACCAAGTCGCTTTTTGAGCTCCGCCAACACGAACATGTTCTAGGTAAATTGGTCCTTGCTACTCTTTCTTAGAATAGGTAACTTGTTTCGGGATTAAGAATAGAGCGCCTTGCCTTTTCGCGGGCTGCACTAGTGTGTCGGCCGACTGACATCATGGACTATTGATTGTGTTGGCAGGGAATACGAAGAGATTACTTGGAGTGTTGGTAGCTGGTGGGAGCGAATGATGACAGCGTAAGCATTCCGGGATCTTCCATGCGCCTTCGATGCGCCTTCGATGCGCCTTCGCTGCCGCTGCATGCAACATGCATTCGCATAGCCTCACCGTCCACTCGCAGTATCGCTCCACTTCTGAATTTTTCCCATTCCGGACAGTACGAGAGACTCCGCCTTATGTGCGTGCTACTTGAGCCTACCATCGCTATCTAATCCTACCCAGCCTCGTCGTGTCTGACAGAAATGCGCGCAGAATCTACCTTGCTACCACAGTACATGCTAGATAGATATGCGAGTCCACCTGATTGCAGCTCTGATGGGCAGATTTGAGCCTTCGCAGGATAGAAGCAATGAAGCCGTTTTTACCCATCCCAGTAGCTCTACGAATAGCGGAGTACGGCAACCGTCAGCAGTGGACGTATCAGGAACAAATACGCGCTGAACAGGGAACGCAGGGTCCATGTCAAAGCTAGTAGCCAGGACGGGTGTAGCTGATACCAACCTAGGACCGGTCTTCGGTGTACCGTGTCAGTTTTCTGAGACTATGCTCGTTTCTGTGCATCTCCTTCTGTTCCCTGTTACCCTCTTTGTCTACCAGGGCAGTACTTTTATGCACCAGAACAGCAACTAGTAACCCGACAACCGCAGATCGTAGAGATAGCCCCTTCGCTTGCATATCTCCACGATGATCCCTCTCCGACCAACGCTCAAGAAATTGGCCAGAAATAGGAGGTGCCATAATGACAGCTCGCGATGTGCGGGGACAAGTTGGAGCGAGACCCTGGGGCCAGCAACGATTGCCACTCCAGCATGTAGTCCTACTGGCCGGCTTCCGCCGTTGCTGATGCCATACCTGAAGTCTAGATGGCCTCCCAGGCATCGAGAAGGCGTTTGGCCGGCGAGTCTGTGCGTGAGGACAAGGGGTTCGAGATGATAGACATCAGCCAGACTGGACTACGCGGGACATAAGTCTTTATTTCCAGATGGTGAGAAATGCAGTTGGTTTGATTGTGGTATTAGAAACTATTTACGTTCGTAAGGTCGTGGATCTAGGTCGTGAAACGTTGCTTTTAGGTTGAAAGGCTGGTTCTCTGCCAGCGATCATTGGCCCCCTGCGCCATTCGAAGGATCAAAGTCCCAGCTTCCCAAAGACGCCTCCCACGCTGAAGAACAACTAGAAAAATGAAATGGATAGACATAATTGAAACTCATAACGCCTAGAGCGCCTGGCCGAAGAAGTGACCTCGTAAATAATAAGCAAGAAGTGAAGACAATGAAATGACACCTGATCTATGGGTTTTCACTCCACCGGGATGCCCTTGAGATCACCATGTATTATCTCCAAAATTTTCCGAAGTGTCTCTGAGGTGCTGCTTCGCTGTCTCAATCGCTTGCCTCCTCATCGTCGCCCCTCGGCATCGTTGTCTTGTGTGAGTAGCTCGATTGTCTTCGGAGCTGTATGCGGCGTTGAGTTCTGAGTGTGAGGTTCGAGCTTGTTGTACTTCCGTTGAGGACGGCTAGCTGTGCCTCCATCCTGCGCGTGCTTCTCCTTTGCGTTCTTCTAAATGCCTGCTGGGCAGCGCGATTCTGTGCTCGTCTCTCTGGACATGTTAGCCGGAGTTTCCCACCATGGATTGTTGACACTTACCCCTGACGTAGTGTGCTGGCGTTCTGTGGCTGCGGAACTTGAGACAAGTGCTGAGACATCTGGGCGTGGAGAAGACTGGCTCTACATGTGGAGGAGGGCGTGGACTGCAGTATGGGCCATCGTGATCTGAACCGAACTCTGGTGGGGTCATGGGTATTTGGTAGTGTCCGAAATGCATTGTTTCGCCGGCAATCTGAGAATAGTACTTTGCGGAACAGCACCGGGAATACATCGTAGGTAGAAGACACCTTTCGACCGTCAGAGTGATTCTGGAATCTTGTTGTCGAAACACTCACAGGTGATCCGCTGAGGCTAGGTACTTTGAGGGATCCGGGAAGCTCGAAAATGGGTTGTCTGATGAGGAGGCACAGTATAGTTGCCCTGCGACCACCAAGCGTCAAATGACTGGGAATCCATTGTTGGTATGCGAGGTGATGACGAGAATGTTTTGAAGCGTTGATGACGCGGAGAGATGGTTGCACCGCAGCTAGCTATTTGTTGCTGAGCTAGGCAGTGTGGTGAGGACTGGAAATGTGCGAGATGGTAGTGTCAGGCGTTTGATCGGATTGCAGATGCTTATGTAGAGATGAGCTTACAACATCGGGGGGCAAGCTGAGCATCTTATAGAAGGGTAGCACTGCAACGTTCCGAATTAAGCTATCAAGGTGCTGAAGATGGGCGCCACTGCAGGACAGGCTGCACGACGGCAGCGGACCCTGGCTAGACGTGCAAAGGCTGGCATCTGCACGCGGCATAATGGCGCGGCCTCCATCCTTTTTACGGCAATGCCTCCGGAGTTTTTGTGTTGTTATTCTGACTTGGAGTGGCCGGCGACGTTACACCACGGAGCAGGGAGTGGCGAAGGCGCAGGCTAAAACCTGTTCGGGGCTTTGATAAACCATTGGTTGATGCTGACCTCCAGTCCGCAATGGCCGCCATGAGCACCGTGCAGGCCGTTCGGATTGTTGTTGCGCTGCAGTGAGGCTCAGCCTCACGTATGTTGTTGAAGAGTCCACGCTGTATGGATTGCCTTTTGTGGTCGTGTGCGGATAGGCGAAGGCATACTCCTGTCTAGTATTCATACTGTAGCGGACGTTGTCGGGGCTCGTGGTGCTTAATCAGATGGCGGACAACGTGGCCGCTGTGGCTACTTTTTTCTTGTTCTATTGCGTCACTGTCCGGAATCACTGCACACACCGAGGTACGAATGTCGTTTGACTCGAGTTAGTTGTCGTTTCGCTTGTCGATGTCCTACGGCCCCCCCGCGCCCGTGAATAGTTCATGATACTGCCTGAGGTTCGCATAGGACCGCGCGAGCCGCAAGTGCTGCAAGTGTCCCAGCCTGTCACCGACTTTTGGTCGGTCGCAAAACTGATCCCGACAAGGGGACTTGTGGTTGCAACAGAAATAGGAGAATAGTGCATGCCGCTCCAATACTGTCTGAAGATGGGGAGCAGGGGCTGAGAAGTGGCCGATGGTGGATACGCAGGAAAACGGAATTTGCGACCCTTATCGTGACAAGCAGCCTCGTATTGGCCGACAGCAGCAGGATGCAGCCGTTGGGCAGTTGAGGATAAAGAGATACCTAGAGAGGCGAGCGGAGTTGGAGGTGCAGTAGGCGAAGAGGCTGGAGCGTTGCGCAAAGGGATGTGAGGAAGGAGTTGTGGCTCGCACCTGCTATGCCCTGTTCAGCGGCGGGCTCACGTGACTGCTGACGTAAAGCTGACCGGCCGATTACGTATCTGCCGTTGGCGGCATCTTCCCATGAACAACATTTGCATTATCGGATGATCGTCACAACCCATCAAAAGGCGATCATCCCTTATGACGACGTACGCGCTGCAAATGTGCCACATCAGACGACTCCTTTCGCATACTGGAACCAGAACTCGCGACAAGACGGAAGCAGCGGGCTGCCAACGCTGCCGTACCTTGTCAATAGCACCGCCAATGCACGGTACGTGTTGCAGTGATCATTTGCTCTGATGAAAGACGCAAGACAGATGAGTATGACGATAGCCGCGGGTTGGCGCCACGGACGCAGGACCCCGAATAGGCACTTGATGAACGACACCACGGTGAGTATATGAGTATCTCGCGAGATTCGCCTCTCAGATGACTGTACTACTGCCCCAACGCGGTAATTTTCTTCTCAAATTGTCACAGCAACCGCGACCCCGCAAACCAATCTGTGGAGCTTCTAGACCGCATGCCCAGGCTTCTGACCAGACGTGCTGTGCGGACCGCACATGGGTATTCCGCAAAAGTTCCGTGCATGATTCCACCACTCGTGGCATTCACCAACCTCAGAATTCGGGTCGTTAGCCTGCAATGAGCTGCAACAGTCGAGTCATACGCGCAGAAGCGAATGCTTGTCTTCAATGTGTCTTATCAGATTGCCCATGAGCCCTCGCCTAGGTCACTGAATAGTATAACTCGGCATCGCCATAGCGAACAACCTAGCCAAAAGCCACACGTCACACAGACCCTGGCTGATGCTTCTTTTCTGCAGCGTAAACACCTGTATTCCTAACCCGTCCAATGAAAGGAGGACTGCACTGCGGCTAACGTAACGTCTATTCGCAAGAAGATACATCTTTGGCTGAGAGTCACGACACACCCTGGGCCCAACGGAGCTTTCATCATGCAGGGTCTAATCTACCAACTTCAGAGGTCGAATGCTAAAGTCGAAAACCATTATCAGGCCATTCACAAGATCTTTCCCACGGGTGCACCGCTTATCTCTTAGGCACCAGAACCAGGTGGTGTGCCTCTGCCCTATGCCAAGGCCAGCCGGTCGTGGATTCCACTATGATGGTGAATTATGAAGGACCTGAATTGCGATAGCGTGCGTCATACCCAGCAGATCACGGTCTGCAAGACCTACCGGACGTTATGTGATTGATCTTGATAAGATGCTTCACCAGTGGCCAACTCTGGAGATTTGCACGACATGCTGTGCTCGGACGAGACTTGTCATCTACCCACATGACCGATATCGTACGAGGAGGACTGTTGGACATGAAAAGTTATACAATACTACCTTTTCAAGTGTGAGAAATCTCGAGACCTCCGTTTTATCAAACATACATCCAGATTGGGCACACAGACGCTAGAGAATGTTAAGCGACCCAGACACCGGTAGATACTCTCGCGAATATCCTATATCCTATGAGGGCAATAGCAGCATCGAACAATTGCTCAGTCGGGGGACATTATTCTTCCTGCATCGATAACTTTACTCGTCGTCGGCAGTGAACCGTCCAAGGTCATCTCAGAGAGTCAGCTTTTCTGAAGTACAGTGCTCTTTCACAGGTTTGAAAAACCGAGCTGGTAGACTGCACAGTGCGTCGCCATATTTCATGCCAGTATTCGTGCTCTGAAAAGCGTTCACCTCGATAATTTTCGCCTGTTATCACTCGTACACTGGACCCTGTTGACTGTCCATGCATCTCAGCTCCGGGCCTACCGAGCAGGATTGATTCGCCTTCGAGTTGAGCCCTCAACTCACAGGGCATACGAAAGCGTTTCTTGCGATGCCGGTGACCCAACAACCCGAACCGAGGAAACGCAACGTCATTCCCGATAACTTCTCACCACAGCTCAGAAGCACTAGGATATTTCTCACACCTATCCCATACCAATAGCGATTACCTGTGATAAGTCCAAAGCGGACAATCATGGACTGTATTTTGTCTGCGCGAAACCCTTCCAGAGAAAAAGACGCTCTGCAGGTACTGTAAGACAAAAAGCATACATCCTGAGCTATTACTATATTGTGGACGGCCACAACCGTGAATGGCAGACGCTGGGACCACAATGTCGCCATTCTCGGCCCCAATACAGGTGGCCTCATTTTTTTGTCCCGGCTACTCAACGTTTTCACTGCAATGACATCGTTCAGCAGCTCGGACTGCTTGAAAGCCCGCGATAACATGGTAGATAAGCTGACAAATTATTACCCACATGCGCCCAGGTACAAGCGTTACTTCGACGGTTTTGGGCCATGGCGGTGTTTTCGCTTCACCAGAATGGGTCGAACGTTTGTTCCGTCAATATTCCCGGGATCGTCTTGATTTACATCTACGATAACAGCGTGTTCGGTTTTTCATCGCAAACTTCTGAAGAGCGTGCGTCATTTTACGCATCTTGCTCAGTTCCTGTAGTTCTTCTCTGTTGGCCGTCGATATTTCCTCTCGAGCGGGCCAGGAATTTTCAACTTTGTCACTCGACGATTCCGCTCCTTGATCTTCAGTATTTGGTCGCTTCCATATCTTTGGTATTTTGATAAAACATTGGCGGGTCGCTGTAGTTGGTTTTGTCTTACATCCAAAGTTGTTCCCGAAGGGAAAGAGCTGATCTACCTGTTACCAGTCACGCCTGAAGGTGCATGATCGATATCGATCGTTATTTGAACACCATAAAGGCAGTATAAAAAGATGTCGCCAAGGACTAGGGTGTGCGTATCGCAGCCAGAACCTATATGCTAATTATCCAGCCACAACCTCATCCGCAGAGCTGTCAATCGTCTGTCCTCGCGCGTTTTCGAAGCCACGGATCCGTGGAGCTGTTGAAGGAGAAAAGGTTAACAGCGACCGCGGTTTGTTCGATTGATCATACGCGCAGAGCATGAGCGGGTTAAGCCCATTGTCGAAGATATTGGTATGTTTGAAAGCTACGCGGAGCTGCGATATAGCACCAGAAAATTCTGCTTAAGAGAGGACATTTGCATTGCGATTTCAAGGAGTTGAAGGTAATTAAAGATTCAAGATCGAGGTGAGGCCGGAGGGGAGGTCAAGTACAACACACGTCACTAACTTGCCTCGACTCTTGACATGCAGAGGCGGCCGATGCGACTATTTCGCACCGAAAAGGCCGTTCGAAATGTTGAAGACCTTGGACTGAACAATGTTCTCCCAAGGCCCAATGAACCCAATCCTTAGAGCCAATCCTTTTCCTGAAGTTGCGGATCTATTTTGCCGACTTCCCTTATCTACATTTGTTCCCATCAACTAGAGGCTGTTCACCTTGGAGACCTGTTGCGGCATGAGTACGACCTGGCGAAAACTATTGCTTCAAGCGGGGTTTTCAAGGACCGTCGGGGCGTACCAAACGCCACAAAGTGCGCGACTCTTCCGGCCGTTGAACCCTAGCTCCGGACGAAACCGATTTCAGGGTGATAGACCATTCAAAAGAAAAGAGAACTCTTCTTGGGGCCCCGCTGGGTCTACGCTCTCAGTTGCGTTGCCACGAAGAATTTACATCCAGATGCCGGAGTATTAACCGGCTTCCCTTTCGGGGCGGGCACAAGCGCCCACATTAAAACGGAGTTGCCCTATCCCTTAGGTTAATTGCGATAACGAACGAGATTTGACCTGCTAACTAGCCAGACTAGCTTTGGCTGGTCATCGGCTTCTTAGAGGGACTATCGGCCTGGCCGATGGAAGTTTGAGGCAATAACAGGTCTGTGATGCCTTTAGATGTTCTGGGCCGCACGCGCGCTACACTGACAGAGCCAACGAGTTCTTCACCTTGGCCGGAAGGTCTGGGTAATCTTGTTAAACTCTGTCGTGCTGGGGATAGAGCATTGCAATTATTGCTCTTCAACGAGGAATGTCTAGTAAGCGCGTGTCATCAGCACGCGTTGATTACGTCCCCTGCCCTTTTACACACCGCCCGTCGCTACTACCGATTGAATGGCTCAGTGAGGCCTTTGGACTGGCTTAGGAGGTTGGCAACGACCACCTGAGCCGGAAAGTTCGTCAAACTCGGTCATTTAGAGGAAGTAAAAGTCGTAACAAGGTTTCGTAGGTGAACCTGCGGGAAGGATCATTACAGATTCAGAATAGAGCCTAGCAGTGCGCCGTCCCACCTGTCAGGGGAGGCCGGCGTCGCTCTGGCCAAGTGAGGGGTGCTTGGGCTTCACTTTTGTTCATACAAACGCGAAGAAGGCAGTTGTACGAGCCTTCAAGGTCTCGGCAGCTGGTACTGCGGTCAAAGTCCCATGTAGACGGAGCATAGATAGCCAACTTTTTGTTC
This sequence comes from Acanthochlamys bracteata, assembly GCA_019914995.1. Taxonomy (NCBI): domain Eukaryota; kingdom Viridiplantae; phylum Streptophyta; class Magnoliopsida; order Pandanales; family Velloziaceae; genus Acanthochlamys; species Acanthochlamys bracteata. The sequence goes on from JAFKAK010000696.1 coordinate 60,463, forward strand.
GTAGTCTCAAATCCCGGCCTTAGGAGGGACGCTTTGCCTTGAGACCTTACTTGGGTCCCATGGGACCCAGCCTCTTTTTGCAAGCGAGGTTGGGGCCTGGGCCTATCGTAAACCCACCGAAATCGTTGCAAGAAAAGTATGGTAAACGTGACCTGACCGCGGCCGTAGCTCTGCGGCCGATCTGATGGACACGGGGGTAAATTGCGTTTAATACTCACCTTCCACAGGCGTAATATGCCGGCGGAGTTGGTTTGATCTTCGGATCGGGTGAGCGCTTGTTGAATAGGCCTGCCGTATCGATTTTTACCGCACGGGGAAACTCACCACGGCGGCCCCGGCCGACATATTGGGAGCGAGCCAACGCCGCTTGCTGGGCGCGCTCAAAAAGCCGCGGTCGGGACCCTAGGGCCCAGTACTGCGTGCGCTGGTTGATGCCACCTGGTCAGCATCTGCTGACCTGCACTTGCGCCGTGACGCAACCTGCGCCTGGTATCACCGGGCTTGGGAGTGTCGATGGCAAGAGATCCTATAACCAACTCCCTGACCCCTTGTATATGTGTACCGACGGGTGGGCCGTAGCCAACGGGGACAACCACAAAAACCTTTTGCAGTGGCAGTGTCTGTCTGAAATAAACAATCTATTAAAATGTTCAACAACGGATCTCTTGGTTCTGGCATCGATGAAGAACGCAGCGAAATGCGATAAGTAGTGTGAATTGCAGAATTCAGTGAATCATCGAATCTTTGAACGCACATTGCGCCCTTTGGTATTCCATAGGGCATGCCTGTTCGATAATCGTTTCAAACCCTCAAGCGGCAGCTTGGTGTTGGGTGATTATCCTGCGGAACTCCCGCGGACTCGCCTTAAATCTATTGGCAGCCGACATCGTAGCTAATTGCGCAGCACATCGCGCCTAAGCTCGGTGCCGGCTATCCACGAGCCTTGTCTCACCAGTTTGACCTCGGATCAGGTAGGGATACCCGCTGAACTTAAGCATATCAATAAGCGGAGGAAAAGAAACCAACAGGGATTGCCCTAGTAACGGCGAGTGAAGCGGCAACAGCTCAAATTTGAAATCTCACCCTCTTTGGCGCCCGAGTTGTAATTTGCAGAGGGTGATTTGGCGTTGGCCACGGTCAAGTTCCTGGAACAGGACGTCACAGAGGGTGAGAATCCTGTACGTGGCCGCTGGTCTTCGCCGTGTAAACCCCTTTCGACGAGTCGAGTTGTTTGGGAATGCAGCTCTAAATGGGAGGTAAATTTCTTCTAAAGCTAAATAAATTGGCCAGAGACCGATAGCGCATAAGTAGAGTGATCGAAAGATGAAAAGCACTTTGGAAAGAGAGTCAAAAGCACGTGAAATTGTTGAAAGGGAAGCGCTTGCAGCCAGATTTGCCCGTAGTTGCTCATCCTGGTTTCGGCCTGGTGCACTCTTCTGCGGGCAGGCCAGCATCAGTCCAGGCGGCTGGATAAAGGTCCTGGAATGTACCGTCCTCGGGGAGTGGCCTTATAGGGGGGGCGTAATGCGGCCAGCTTGGACTGAGGTCCGCGCATCTGCTAGGATGCTGGCGTATTGGCTGTAAGCGGCCCGTCTTGAAACACGGACCAAGGATTCTAACATCTATGCGAGTGTTTGGGTGTGTCGCCCGAGCGCGCAATGAAAGTGAACGGAGGTGGAACCCTTTGGGGCGCATCATCGACCGATCCTGATGTATTCGGATGGATTTGAGTAAGAGCGTATAGCTTGGGACCCGAAAGATGGTGAACTATGCCTGAATAGGGTGAAGCCAGAGGAAACTCTAGTGGAGGCTCGCAGCGGTTCTGACGTGTAAATCGATCGTCAAATTTGGGCATAGGGGGAAAGACTAATCGAACTATCTAGTAGCTGGTTCCTGCCGAAGTTTCCGGTAGGATAGCAGTAACGTTTTCAGTTTTATGAGGTAAAGCGAAAGATCAGGGCCTGGGTATTGAAACAACCTTCACCATTCTCAAACTTCAAACTTTAAATATGTAAAGAGTTCTTGTCACTTGATTGGACGGGACATTGAATGTATCGTTACCAGTTCGCCATTTTTGCAAGCAGAACTGGCGATCCGGGTCCTTCGCCTCACTCCGCATTCTATCGAGAAGCCTTTGCACTCGCCTTGACGGGCGATAGGCTATCCTGTCCCCGCACTGGCGATCTCAACCGGTGTGCATTACGCCAACTGTCTTCACCAATGCGTGTCTAGCGGCTTGCCTGTCTTACTGTCGCCAAAGCGACTTTTTCCAAATGTAGGAACTAAGTTGTCGATGGATAGCAGATGGCAGTTATCATCATTGATGACCACTGCTTGATCTTGTGTTTCTGTATCCGACCACTACATATACTGCTTCTCCTTTATTCGGTAAACGATTACGTTGTGATCTAAAAATCTGCACTCGCGAAAAGAACAAAGGTCGCGACGCTATGGGCAAAGACGAAATTCAGCATGTAAGGCAAATGTCAGACGTAGACGACCTAGGACCGAGAAGAACGCATACAAACATGCGGACAAGGCGCTCGAGTTCTTGAAGCTCAACGAGACTGGCGATGAGCATAGGGTTGTGGACGAGAGGGAATTGGTGAGGCGCATCGACTGGATGATTGTGCCCATCATGTTCGTCTGCTACTTTCTTCAATTTCTTGACAAATCTCTTCGTAAGTTCAAATATATAATATGAAATGTATGTAGCTGATGATTGTAAGTGAACTACGCGGCCGTGATGGGGATCTTCGAGGATACCCATATCACGACTGAACAATATGGCACTCTCTCTGGCTCTTCTACCTTGCGTTCCTCTTATTCGAGATGCCTCACGCGTTCCTGATCCAACGGCTTCCGCTGGCAAAGTATCTTGGCACGTATCTGCCTCTGGGGCACTGTAGTCGCCTCCGCACTGCAGCTTGTAACTCATTTGCTGCGCTCGCAGCGTGCCGCTTCTGCTGGGCATGTTCGAGTCTGCTATCAGCCCTCCTCATTCTCGTCACAGCGATGTGGTACAAGCGGTACGTGAATTCCGGTCATTCTATATTTATCAATGACTCATATCTCGAATTTTAGTCACGAGCAACCGAAGCGTGTCGGGTTCTGGTACATGGGTGTCGGCATGGCAATGATGGCAGGCTCGCTAATCTCATACGGTTTCCAATTATACAGGAGATCACTTCAACAACTGGCAAATCATGTATCTGTGCGTTGGCGTGTTTACTATCGCTGCAGGTGTCGTTGTCATCTTGTTCCTGCCGGATAGCCCCATATCGCCGACTGTCGCATGCGGAGAAAGTCATGGCTGTCGAGCGTCTACGTGAGAACAACACGGGCATTGAGAACAAGCACTTTAAGTTCTACCAGTTTGTCGAAACTCTCCGCGATCCACAGGTCTGGCTTCAGCCTACATCACGGTTGCAGGGTGCATGCCGAATAGCGTGGTTGGATCCCTTTCAAAGCATAATAATATCGTCCTTGGGTTTTCGAATAAGAATACCACGCTACTACAGATCCCAGGAGGGTTCATCTCCGTGGTCAGCGTCATCATCGGTACGCAGATCGCAGCGCGGTACAACGTCCGCGGCGTTATGCAAATCTTTTGGACTCTATGTGGCGGTGTCTTGGGCGGAAGTCTGATTGCATTCCTACCATCGAGCAATCGTGCTGGGAGGTTGGTAGGAATCTACTTCGCCCATGTTAATGGTGCCTTCTCCCGCCATACTCCTTCGCAGCGTGCAATTTTGCGGTAAGCCCACTACCCCTTTCCTACTCTCCCATCATCTGATAAACGACCAGGCCACACTAAGAAGGTCACGATGAACGCCATCCTCCCTCATGGCCTTTTCTATTGAAATATCATCGGTCCGCTGACGTTTCGCAACAAAGACGCGCCGAGTTCGAAACGCAAAGATCACTATTGTTGCTGTGACTGCGACTGTTCCTATCGCGGTCATAATTCTGCTTGGGTACTATAGGTGGGAGAACAAGAGGAGGATTATGCACATGTAGACACAGACCGGATATTGAGTTCAGCGATTTGACCGATCGGGAGAACTTGGAGTTGAGGTACAAGTACTGAGTTGGCACGCGGAGAAGCCAGAGTGGTTCCGCATTACTCGTGGAATACGTTCACATTCGGACAGAACACCCGGCCGATCGCTTCGGTACGCATACAAAAAGTTGGGCATATTTGGCGGCTTCTCTTCACCGGTTGAAAATGCTGGTTACGATGTACCTTTTACAAATTTTCGAATGGACTCAAAAGTGTCAATGCGTGCTTTCAAATATTGGTATCGTGTCGCGCCTCGCGACATATTTGCGCTTCTCCTTCAAACTTCCTCAAAACATTCCACTACAACAGAATAAAAGGCACCGTTCCTCATTGACTCATAAACCGCACTGTTCATGCTTCCATCGTCTTGTATTTGACACTGCTACCCAATCGCGTTCCGTCATCTCTCTCATTTCTGCGAAAGTACTCATTTTCCACAAAAGGCACCTCCAACGTTTTCCTTACGAAATTATAACATTTCTTGCTGGCCTTGCCCAGAATTGAGTCGCGTCTGGGTTCCTAGATAGCGCGTGCGCACTGCAGCGTAGGTCGTGACGCCTCGTGAACGCAGTCGGCATTCCACTGCTGTACGGCTTCTAGAGATAGGGGAATTTGCCGGCAGGTAGCGGAGAAAGATGGTTTGCAGGTAGTCAAGGGCAGAGGAGAAGCGGGCGTGGGAATCGAGATGCGTAGTGGTGTTGATGCGGTCCGACAGAGTAAGCCAGAGGTCATAAGCTTTATTCCAGCCCAGAACCTTCGCTTGATGGTGTCGGGCCTGGTGCACTCACTCAAGCAACGATGATAAGAAACTTGAATTTCGGAGCTAGGGCGTAGAGAAATTGCAAGTGCAGAGCGCGTAGATCGAGCGCCTGACAAAGAGCAACAATGCGTGCGGCTGTTGGTTGTGAGGACGTCGAGGGCGGTGAGAGTGTACCGTGCGGATATCAGAGATAGCGAGTTGATAGCCTGGAAGCCCATCTCTGCGAACTGGACATGTGTACTAACTGGGCTCGAGAAAAACCAATTCGCTTTGAAGGGCGGCTACGAGGTATCGGTGCTCTTGAAAAGTCCCGACTGGCTAGGCTCATCGACTACAAGGTAGGTGCGAGGCCCTTGCTCGTTGTTGGGTTAATTATCTCCGTACATTGCGCGAAGAGAATCTGGCCTATACTCTGACACACCTGGCGAATTTTCTCCATTGCGGACGCTAATGATTTCGCCATGAAGTTGCCTCCGTGTATCATCTTGCCTGATGATGGATCTATCAATGGAGAATCGGTAGCAGAATTGATCTCTGTCAGCAGCTGCTGATGCGCGAGCTGCAGATCTTCAAGGCAGGGACCCAACCATTGCGGCGAAGCTGACAGGATATCGGTCTGATCGGGCCATGAATTCATCTTTGCTGAGTCCCAAATGACCAATTTTGATCCTTCGACAAAGGGGCGCAGATTCGTTGCGCACTCAGTCTGCCCTCCATGCGGGCGGAGCTCAGATAGCAATGGTGGAAGCACATATCTGCAGTACATAAGCTTCTGCCGCCATAGCAGTGGCAACCTGCGCCGTTGCAGCAAGGCATATGGCTTCATGTACTGCAAGGAGCCAACACCCGCTGAAGTTGATGTCCCGATCATCAAGGCAAGGCCTTCTTTCGCACGCACCTCGATTGGCTCAATTTCGCATAGCTCAGTGCTTCATCAGCAGGCATCAGCCTTCGTCCGCCTTGAATACGGTCTCCAATCCAGGCTTGTACGGAGGGTTGCCTTCAAAGACACTCCCAACGTACGATTGTGGACACATGTCCTACGCCAGAGATGGAACCTCTTAAAAGGTACTCTCGGACGATGTCCATATTGAGAAGTTGCGCGAGTTTTCGAGGAGAACGGGCCGTATACCAACACTAGGGTAAGCCAACATGTTTGCTCGGACAAGCATTTGGGCCTGAACCCATGATTCGGGCATGGTAGTGCCTAAACGTGTAGGTACAGGGTCAGCTCAGACAGCTCTATCTCGTGTTGTCTCAGTCCCGTGTTAACTTAGGATAGGTAATACAGCAGCGGACGGTATTTCGTACCCGGGCGTTACGTACCCTCTATAGGATCCAGTAGCGGGATTGCCGAGGGGAGAATGCGCGAGTGGCGTGTGATATGTCGAGGTCGGTGTCGCCGGATAGAATCCCAAAATGACTGTCACGCATCATGTCTCGTACTGTGTTTTCGGTTGCCGAGGCCTTTATCGGGCAGCATTGTCATAACTCAAAAAGGTCTGTACGAGCCTATTCAATTAGCATTGCACAATTCAGAATGGGATTAAACATACCTGACATGGTTTCACCCACTCGCAACTCGCCGTACTTCTTTTCCGTCTGCCTCCGTATTATCTCCGCCATATCTTCACTGATCGTCACATCCTGACCATATCTGATTGTTTAGTGATATTCAATATTGCTACATATGTTTTCGAATGCACGACAGCTTGAAGTGATGTGAAGTAATGCTGTTTTCGCACTGGAACATGCCTTGGGGGGCTATCAGGACCGTGTAGACGTGCCTAGCACATGCCACCACGCTGGCAACACTAAGGCTGCGCCATCGATTATGATCTCCTCGTCCTGTGAGCGGAGCTTCTCATGCAGCTCGCGCCAGTGCGAAACGAGCAAGCGGCTGAATTCTCCAGCAGCCATTCCAAGTGCAGCCCGTTTTAGGATTCCCGCAAAGTCAGTGACAGGCGCGAACGCGTCACGTTAGAGTCGTTGACAGCAGAATTAAAGCCAAACCTCAACAGCGGTGAGCTTCTCTCACCGACCCAGATTCCGGTTCGCGGAGTCACGAGATTCTTCGTCCCTGCAGGTCGCCGCGAACTGCCGCCTCGCGCGGTTTTGCCTCCAGGTTTTCTTACAGGAGGGATGAGAACCTGTATGCCACCTCCACGTGGCAGAACCAGAATTTCCAAATTACAGTGGAAGAAGCCAATCAAAGAAGTCAAAATAGTGTTATGGCAGGATGCAGCACTGCAGGAATTATTCAACCGGTTCGCACCGTCTAGATACGGTTAGATTTAACAAAAGATGCTCATGCCAGTGGGTCAGCCCAAGGTTGGAGCTTGCACTAGAATAGGTCGATCGGGTTTCGATACGGTATGAATAACAGAGGTGTCGTGTAAAAGCAGCCTTTTTCGTTTTTGGAACCCCGCGGCGTACTGTATAGCTTGAAACAGAGGGTCTGAACTCGACTATGTTTTCAACTCGCTGGATTTGCGGCGTGAGTCGTGAGCCTCAATAGCGGTTTTGTTTCCCCACAACAGCCAGCAACGTCTTTCGCGCTAGATCTTGGTCCAGACGCACCTTTTCCGTATCAAGGCTCGCGCAGAACTCCTTCTCCACTACGTACCGCATCGTCTCCTTTGCTAACCTCTCCGAGATCTCATTTGCAACTGTTTGCGGTGCCTCAAAGCAAAAAAATGCGACGTTCTATCGATAACTTTCATTTCGGTGCCGCCGTCCTGTGCTCCTCCGTTACCACCTCTTCCTGTGCCGGCTAATTCCAGTGTCTCTTTGCATCGGTCAGTAGTGTTGATGCGACTGCTTCCCGTGCCAAATAGAGCGTTCTCGGACGCAAAGGAGGAAAGTAAATACAAGAAACGCATACGGTCGCCTCGAGAGAATGTCTCTAAGCCTCCGCCCTCAAATGGAAGGGAATCTGGGTTGATTAGGCGCTCCCTCAGACGTGCTTCCGGCGTCGTGGTGTCTTCCGGAACGGCGTTGTGTAGTTCGAGCGCACGAAGGACCATGCCTCTTGAGCCTCAGGCGTTGTCAAGACCACAGAGCCGTTATCTAGATCTTTCAGCCCACAAGCAAGAAAGGCCTGTGCGATACGGGAATCAAACGATCTGAAAAGTAGATTCTTCTTGAACACGGCCTCGGCTTTCTCGCGACTCCCATTGTTCACGACGAAGAGACGAGAACAAAGCGGCATTTGGACCGGGTGGATGAGACTCGACGATTACAGGATCGATAAAGACAGCCTAGTGAAAAAGGCGTGGATGAATCAATTCCAGTTTTGCACTGCGAAAAACCAGTAGCGAAAGTACTGCCATAGTATAGGCGAGCTGAGTGGAAGGCTCATTGTGGGCCAAGTGACCCTAGGATGGGCTGTGTGTACGGACCTCTGCTCTATGACCGTGAGGCCCGCATGTGAGGATGTAGCATTGACATTTGAGCACATCCCATACTGTGCGTGATACCACGAAGAGCGGTTTCATCTTCTCCCGAAAGGTATTCACTATCAACAACGGATCGCGCGAATAATCCATGCGAAAAGGATCATCTCCCAATACGTCGGAATTTCTCGGAAGACCTCCTGGTGTGCATAATTAGCCATCCATATCGATCGCACTTCGAAGCCTTTCGCGGCATCTAGTATATCGTCCCACAAAGCTTCGTAGCATTCCTACTGACATCAGCCATCAGCATCAGACTCGCATCTCTTCTCATCTTTCCGAAAGCCATTTCCCATGGCTCACTAAAATGCTCACTGCATTGTCCGGGTCCTGACTTGTTGCGAGGCCGGTATTCCTTGACAGCGAGGAATAAATCTGCATCGTCCCGATTAAAGGCGTGCGGGTATTCTCGGACAAGCTGGCGGGGACCAATGCTCGATAACGATGAACTTGTCAGCAGACATTACACAATAACCGAACTTGAAGTTCAAATCTCTGGAAGACAAAACGAATGCGAGATTGAGCTTGCCCTTCGATGGTTTCCGTGCTCCGGCCAGCATACGGCGTAAGCTCTCAGCTGAAGGCTGCCAAGACGACATCAAACTGTCCGCAATTCCCAGTTCTCCCATTCGCCGAATCTGGTCTCCAAACCACCTGGCCGGGTGTTCTGTCTGAGTATAACCGTAGCGGTGCATGTATCTTGTTTAGGCCTACAGATTGGCCATAAAAGGCAAGTACAAAATTATTTGAAAACCAAGGCTGGCCTATTGTGCTGCGCTGCGAACGACGCTGCAGCCGAATACGAGACGGCAATAACTTAATGTTTCTCAGCTGGTGATTCTTGAGGCCGCGACTGCCACTGGAAAGTGTATCCGAAAGGAAATTTCATGGGACAGCTTCGTTATACCGGAGCCTCAACATGGGAATGGAGGGCAGTACCGACAATATCCGGCAATCTCTGGATTTACGAATATTCAGTGATGATTATTCATGGTATCTCTGTTTTTGGGAGGTACAGCCGCGTCAACTGACAAACACCTGAACCACGACCAACATACGTCCGCAATGTACAGCACACTACTTTCGAACCGCGTTGCACCGGCGTGGCTCGTATTCAGCCCTAGGTGCCAAGTAAATAGCTCGCAGCCATCCACAAACCCGCCGATCTTCACAAGAATACCAATTCAGTCCGCGCTGGAAACACTCGCAGATCATGCTTGATATCTGCTTGTTGCCCTTGGGGGCCATTCCGTGACACAGCAGTGTTGAGTACCTCAATAGCAACAATTACAGTACCTACTGCATTGCACAGGAGAGCAGTCACGACGGTCGGATACTGTTCGACTGGAGTGAGGATGGCACGACTTGTGTAAGGTCGTATATCTCCCAGCCTTGACGACTCTCTAATGATGAATAGGGTGTACTGTAACCTATGAAATAGAAGGGCCATGATCGGAACCTCAGGAAGCCACTGCGTTGTGTGCCTCTAACAGCTGTGACTTTAGGTCATGCCTTTGCTGGGACGTATTTCAGAACACTCCGACGGTGGCTTGGTGGGTTAATCATCATGTCCTGAATATGAGCACAAATGTTACTGCTAATTTTCCGACGAATTGTTAGCCAGGGGTTGTACATAAGCTGCAACTAAGAACCCTTGTCTGTTGAGTCACTACATTTCATGCTCAGGACTAGCCGTCTGAGTTTTGTACCATATGAGATACGTCCAAAAACCATTCTTGTGCCACAAATGGTGATGAAGTTAGCTCTCTTGGCTATTATGGGGTAGATTTGAGCTTTTTTGCAGAAGTTGAATTCGGTCTATTGATTCAACCTCCTATAAAGGGAGCAATTTGGGCAAGCTTTAAGCATAAGATAGTCTGCCCAGTGAAGCAATGGTGCGCATGGATCTCCGTAACGCACGTACCTTTCCATGCCTCGTTGCAAGAACACTATAGAAAAATCCACCCCATAACCTCAAGCAGACAACTGCCTACTGCGAATAATAACAATAAACTCGACCATTCCACTCTCTTCCAGGAACATAAACGCAAAACCCATTCGCTCCACGCAAAATCGTGCGCTGCCCAGAGATTTATTGAGCTCGATATACAGACAGACCACCCATACGCTAACAAGCCTACTCCAGTAGATATGTAGGCTCGCTGTGAGCACAAAACCGATTGTGTACCGATGGACGACAAGGTGATGAAGATTGCCAACTCTGCGGCCAACATCTACTACTGGTGGTGTGATAGGCCCCATCGTCTCCTTTATTGATGGGCATATTCGTGAGCACGCCCAATACGCTTTCAACTAAGAGCATCCGATAGCTAACGAACTCTTCGTATTCAAGAAATGGTTTCGGGCCATGTTGAACCGATTCCCAGAACCGATTCCCAGAAGCTAAGGCCGCCATTGACGAAGAATAGTTTCACGCGAAAATCGCTGACCTGGATCGGCTGCTCGACTCACTTGTACCGCCCGAGCACCTAAATCCAAACTTAGAGCCGCGACAAAGCCCGACTACAGAGGCTACCGAGTTCTTACGAGCAGTGGTAATGCACCGATTCTGAACCCTATTCGAGAATCTATCTAAGCAGACAGGTGGTGGCCAATTCACGTGGTATTCGCCGCCGGTATGCTCTCCGGGATACAGATCATAAGATCTGTGCGAACTGCTCGAAAGACTGCGCGAATTACGTCCCAGAAGTAGCAGAATCAGTCAGGCATGTAACTAGTTTGTACTGTCCTCGCGAATTACATCCTCCCGCGTATCCGCACTGATTCTTTTGGTTGTTTCTGAGATTGCCGGATCGCCACCTGAGAGATATGTCGGCACGTATTGGTACTATGCAAACTGTGATCCAAGTCACCCGAACTTTGGTTTTGCGAACGGCTGGGAGGAAGATGCGGTGCAGTTCTGGCAATCTCTCCTGTGCTCGGAAGACAACTTTGGATGAATGTCGGACCGAACTGGGGTGGGATTTTTCATGCATTACGAAAAGGCATATGGGCCTGAAATTGACAATAACATTGGCGCCAACGGTGGACAAGACAATCAGCTGAGACCGTGAGGGTCGGATTGAAGGCGACCAACAAGATGATGATCAGGATTTAGTACTCTCATGCACCACCTTTGCAGCAGGCATCTTGAAACAATTCATTGACACTTGAGCTGCGAATACGAACATATGCGCTTTGATCTTGGGTATGGGTCGGCGGGATAGTGCTGATGTAGGGATATTATAACGGTGGTAAAAGAGATTGGATGGAGTATTATCCAATTACATATATATATATATATATATTTTTAACAAACGGCACCTTCTGCTCAAACGTGATCGACAGGCACATACATTCAAATTCAGGCTCACAAAGCTTAGATCGCATTCATAAAAGTCTGAGGAAATTTGGTATATTCAGCAAAAATCAACGGATAGAGATGAGGAGAAATTCAAGCCACACAGGGGATGGCAAGCGGAACTGGGTAAGTAGCTTCTCTTCTAGTTCATTCTGGCAACGCTTTTGTAAGGAGGTGAGAATGCTGCATTACCAAGTCGAGCAACGACCCTGAAGTTAACCACGCTCGGAGCCTCCCTCGCACTCTGCGACATCAACGACTCTGCTTTTTCGAACATAGCCAGAGATTCAAAATCAAACACCATTTCTAACTCAGAAATTTGGCGTCAGCTCCGACGACCTAGTAAAGTCCTTTGTCGCTACAACAGTTGAGACGTTCGGTCCTCTGGACCATGTCTTCAACTGGGCAGGAATCAACCCAACTAACATACCTTTCGAAGACACTAGTCTCGCTCACTGGAACAACCAGATAGACACGATATCAAGGGCGTCTTTCTGGCTATGAGGAAAGTTTGATACACGTGCAGCGAGGTGCGAGTATTGTTATCATAAGCAGCATGTCTGGGACGAGAGGAACGGCGCCCAGGGTGCTTATAGTAAGTCAACCACAGGCTTCGGGCCTGTTACCTATCACAAGACATTGCTGAACATGAATGTTTCAAGATACAACTAAACACGGCGTGATTGGGATGATGAAGAACGTTGCGCTGGAGTACGACCCGAAAGGAATCTGAGCTAATGCAGGGCGCCTGGATACATCCACATGCCCATGGATTCAGGGATTGCCACTGGTGGAGAAATGGTGGAAAGTGGGCGAAGGCATATGAATACCCTTCCATTCAAAGTCATCATGCTAATCAGAGGCAGCTGTGCATTGAGAGATGGAGTACCTCAAAGGACGTTGCGGACGTGGTCATCTTCTTGTTTTCGGATGAGGCAAGATACGTGTCAGGAGCGATATATGACGCTGATGGAGCAATAATATGGTGAGCGCATCGGCGCGCTACAGGTACTTACTGAGGCGGTGTTTTCGAAGATCAGCCCGCAACAACCGCCGATACTATCGTATAGTAGGTCACCTAATAAGAGTATTATATGGCAGCGCGTTCCAGTTCAAGTTAACCCATGATGTAAAACCACAGACGGCCATTTGCTGAGGATGCTCTTTAGAATACGCGACAAGAGTCAATTTGAGTTTTATGTCTACGGCATGATCGCAGCAAACTTCTCCAAAATACTCGCACCCTGACAGTTCAAGAACTCTCCGAGGTCCATGCCCGACTTCGACGTCCCTTCATGTCCAAAGGAGCTCGCCTCGCCAGCGTCGAAGCTTCTACTCTGCCACAGAGCGAACGCAGGTGCAGCAACAATTAAACCTGCAAATGCACCCATGACCACATCGGCGAAGATGTTCATCCCTGGTCGAGCCCCATCGATAGGTGGTAAGAACCTCCAGCTTCCCAAGCCCAAATGCAAGAGAGGATCGGATATATGACGTATACGGGTATCGGCAGATGCGGCGAGTTCATAGCTCCTCGGATCAATGGGGCGAGAGCTTCTGCGTAAACAGAAGAGTCACTGTGGAAATTCCATACGTTGAATGCCACAAAGCCCACGATCCCCATTTTCTCCCAAGCTTAGCACCGTATCGGTGCTTGTAGTCGAATGTGAGGCCCAAAGCAGATACTCCAATCGCCAGAGCGCGAACGAAGAACAAAACGCGGTCGCTGTCAGACGTGATGTGCACTGCTAGCCAGATTGACTGCGATATAGGCGTGTACCGCGCTCCACGCCCAGCCGAGCCAGCCAAAAGGCGATACGGTACGTTCCGGTTCTCTGAAGATGGCGCGCAAGTAGCGACCATCTCTGGCCCTTTGATGCTTAAATTCGCCGCAATGGCGGGGTGATATCGGGCCTCAAGATTTTGTTGCGCAACGTTCATTGCTTGGGTGAGTCGTGCTTCTTCGTCCGTGGCGCCTGGAGGTGCGCTTCCGTTGCGGCATCTGCTCCGGCGTACCATGTTTAGGCCGATGCTTTGATACTGTTGGGCGTCCACGGCGTGGAAATTTGCTCCGGCCTTGATGGTAGGTGCAACTCGTATAGTCCGGCAGCGAGAATGCGAACAAAGGACAGCCAGGCTGCGCATTTGTCAGCCGTTGTGGCCTGTTATATCATAAGAGTGTTCTTACAGATCCATCCGGTGAAGAAGGCGATCCACAAACCGGAACATAGGCCATTTAGAACGGAACCAATGAATGCGCTCAGCATGCTACTGAATGCGAAGCCGATGGTGAGCTCGCAATCATGGGACGACATGACTTCGTTAGCGATTGTAACTTTGCGAAGGAATTTGGGCGTGAGCTTCTTAAGAGTGTTGCGGGGTTACACAGAGCTGTATACTTCGCCGCCCACCGCCTCGATAAGGATAATAAGACAACCGTAGAGGCTTATGCAAAGGTGAGAGGGAGGTGCCGAAAATAGATCAGGCCCTGAGGCGCCCCATTAGGTATGGCCAGAGCCGACATAGCTGCGCCTGGCCTTCTCATCTCTTTGAACCTAAATAATAGATAGACCCATGAAGTAGTCCGTTTTGCAAGGGCGTAAATAGTGAAATCAATGAAAAGATACGCTTAGATGTTGAGCCAGGGGCACAAACGCGGTGAGGAACTCTGTTAAATGGTGAAATCAAAGATCGAAAATAGTTAGGCGACGAGTTTTGGAGGATAGCCCACAGCAACCACAGCGCTGCGCTGGCCTCATCGAATATTGATTTGGTGACGTCTTGCACCTCGAGTTAACCCAGGATACGACGTTGGCCGCTAGTCGCTTGTAAAAGGCTGTTTCAGAAAATGCGACGGGAGTATGCAAACCAACTTTCACGCATCTTTCGTGAACTCAGATCCTGCCGCCACTTCTCTCTCCATACCGAAAAACGAAAACGGGTCGGTGCCAAACCCAAACTCAGCAGACTCAAGTGTGAAAGCCCAACCATATCCGAATGTCTCCTGTTAAAGGCCCAGCGGTCAATGGCAAGAAAGTGCCCATCAAGCACCTGGTTACGATGACACCGGTCAAGGCAGAAGCAGAGTACGCTCCGCATGCATCGACCACGTATGCTGATAGTGGTACCATAGCCATAAGTAGCGTGAAGCCCATAAGGCCTACAGAGATTGGGAGAAGCGCAACAGGTAACTGAAAATGCGCAATCCAACCGTAAGCCAGAACGGAGAGCGGCAAAGTGATACCACCAACGATAGTAAGTGGGAGACGGTACTCAGGGTGGCCCTTCTTCATGGGATCTTTGTCACGAAGGTGGATATAGATGCGATCGAGACTGGAGTTGCAGATTATGATGCTAATAAACGAGGCCCATGCCTGGGAAGGTGTTAGCTGGATCTCCATTTGCATGTATAAAGGTGTCTCTTACTGAAGCAGATGAACGACGTGCCAGTCTGCGCTGGCGTGAATCCGTATTCGTTCAGAAGAATACCAGGCAGAGTGGTACTTATAACGTAGAAGTAGCTGAACATGACTGGCCCGAACAGCGACATTCCGAGCAGCACGCCAGACCGAAAAGGACGGTAAACGGACGTATAATCGCATAAAACAATTTATTGCCGGCAATAACTCCATTGTCTCCAGATGCATCTTGGCCAGCCTCTTGCATGTGCGCGACTCTGCGCTTCAAGATAACCATCTTGTAGGTCTCTCGGAAGCACGTCAGAAACGTCAGTTCGCACGCAACGGCAAGTCCAGCCGCGATGAGCAATACACCGCCACCGAGCGTCTGCGCAATCGCGCCGCCGATGGTAGGTCCAATAGCCCCGCCGATGAGCGGAGCCAGCGTAACGAGACTTAGGGCGGAACCTCGCTGTTCAGATTCGAATATGTCTCCAATGATCGCCGGATTGAGGACATTCTGAGGCGACAGCAGCTCCAGTCAAAGCTCGTGCACCAATGAAGAGTGCCGTATTCTCTACGGGCAGCAAGCAGAGATGCCGAGATAAAGAGGACATTGCAAACGTTCATCACAGGGTAGCGACCGTAAACCTCGGAGAGCGGTGCGATGAGCAACGGGCCTACGGCTTCGCCCAACTCCCAAATCGTCACAAAGGAGAGCACTGGTCGATGGACTCGCCGTGTGATCTGATAGCTCATCTACTATTTGGCCAGCAACAGGTACAACGGAGATACATGTAAATGTCCTGCGTGATTTGTCAGCAACCAGAACAATGGTTGAGCAGGAATTCATTTACACTGTGAAAGCCGTGAAAGCAAGGAGCGACACCATTGCCCATTTGTAGGCCACAGGCCATTCTTTTAGATTTTCGACATCACCTCCTCAAAGTCAAGTATCACTCCTGTATGTTTGATGCCATCTTCAGCGTCTCGGGAATAGATGCGAGCAGTGGCTGCTCTTCCGCGGCGGTCATGATGAATGTCGTTGCGTGAGTGCCTCACGCTATTTGAACAATGACAATGCAAGCAGTAAGAAACAAACCGAGGTTGCAGAGAGGGTGTAGTATTGAAGAATCGAGACTTAGGAATTTTTGGACGGGCGGTCGAAATCGCGCCCTGCATATTCTGGTGGTTTAGTTGCATTAAGCGCACCGAACCAAGCTATGGACCGAGGTTGGTGCAAATTTGTAATCCTTGAACGCCTCGCCTGCGGATAACCGATACTCAGCCGCAAACACGTCTGCTGCTAGAAAGGGCGGTCAAAATATTGCGAAGCTCACGTGCTAGTCTCTTTTCCCATGCAGGTAGCGCTAGTGGTCTTGGCATCTTTGTAAGCGTACGCGTCCTCAACACCAAGCGACTATCACGATCTCTTTCACCCACAATATGCCTCCCTCACGCACCCCCACGCAGCCGATCGGGCAAATGAACGTCGCCAAATCGACCAGATGGGCCATTATTGCATCTAAAACTAGATTCTGCCTGCCAAAAGTCAGAATCCTGATGTTCTTTGGGTGCCGGCATTCTGATCAAGATGTCCTCGCCACGTTCCACTAAAGTGTTTGTTCAATGTTCCACAGATGAAGAGCTCGATGCATTATTTACATCGTACGGGTACCGCAGTCCCAAAGCGGTCACGAAGACACCAAATCAGTGCCAATCTGACAATCTCCGCAGTGACCTTAACATGGGGCAGCATATCACCAAGGGATTACACCATCATCTGGGATTTCCAATGTCTGTCACAGTGACCGGTCTTGGACCGTATACGACGTTGGCAACCCTGATGTCGTTACATTCGGCCATCCGAGGCTGAACGTGTCGCAGATGAAGCCAGTGGGCCAAGAACCTTAAATCGCGTACCGAGTAACCCGCGAAGTTTTGCCCCACCGTAGAAGAAGGTGACTTCCTCAGTAACAACTGCAAAGATCTATGCCGATCGCTTGCATTGGCGTCGAATAGTGAGTATCCCAACCACCTTTCGATGCGCATTCGACCAGCACAGGAAGACCTAAGAACAGAAAGGTGCTCAGAGTGAACGGTAGCGCTTTTGTTTCGAGTAGATTTGTCGGCAGACTGCTAGGGTAGCCATTGCGTTCTTCTTCTTGGTGACCTGGAGGACCTTTTCTGGGACAGGGTACCAGCGCCGCCGCCAGCAGCATATATTCATCCGCATGGTAACGATATTTGGCGTGCCATGACACACTATCAAGAAGATGGCCTTATATTTGTTCTTCAACTCAGCTGGGGAGGTGTAGCAGGGCGAAGAACGCTGGTTGCTCCGTGCTGCGTATAGTGAGTACCTCGTTTGTCATGTGCCTTAGGGAATACTCACATTGCAAGGTGCGCCTCTTCACCGCCCTTCCTTCAGCTCGCACGGTGCGGCAAGCTCTTTATCCTCCAAACTGTGTCAATTCATGTCGCTTCGATGTTGCCACTCAACGCGCTCCGATAGGCGAATGCGCTTGTCCATGGTGGCGTAGGGCTATACGTTGAAGAGGCTCTTCAATACCCAAGACTCTGTGAATTTCGGGGTGTCGGGTGGAGTGGCGATTCAGAAGGAGCGTAAAGGGGATTTCTCTGTTTAGGAGCGGTGAGGTAAGGGATCCCATCGCGTTCTTTCCTCTGTTTTCACATCCTTTACTTGGCAAGAGTCCGTTTGCATACAGCTTCTCGTCTTGAATCAGTTCTCTCACTGTGGGTACCTGTAATAAGTATCTGCAGTTTGGCATGAGCTCCATAGTGAGTGCAGGAGATGCGAATTTCTCATATTTCAACCACCTCCGTTGTTGTTTCCCTAAATAATTTGAAATGCAAAACTACTTTTAGCAGAGAAGGAACAGAGCCAAGAACGCCAATTCAGTCGCGGCTGCTGTGAGATTCGACATTCGCATCCTGTTTTCCGGGTCATTGGCCTAGACGAATTGACACGAGACTCTACACCTTGCCCTTGCGGGGACGAGGCCACCATTCTATTTAGATAGATTTAATAATTCCATGTAGCTGACTGCCAATTGGGATGGTCCACCTGCTCAGCTGATGCTATATAACCCCAATGCCCAGGATGCTACGCGTGGCTAAATGCCGTACGCAATATGCCCACGGCTCCAGACACCGGAGGATCGGCTCGAAGCCCACCAAATGTCTGGAGCCGTCGTTTAAAATCCGGGTGCAGGGAACCTTATATCTTCACCAGCCACGGGTGTAGATCTGTGGACACACCACCCAAACCTTTCAATGGCGCACGCTTTCATTGTGGCCGCTGCAGCGGCATCATTGTTCCAATTAACTCAAGCGCAATGCACTCCAGCAGATACGGGAAAGACGTACGATTATATCGTTATCGGATCTGGAGCTGGAGGAATTCCGATTGCGGATAAATTGAGCGAGGCAGGCAAGACGGTGTTGCTAGTCGAGAAGGGCCCGCCATCTAGTGGGAGATGGAATGGAACGATGAAGCCTTCGTGGCTTCAGGAACGAACCTGACTCGTTTCGATGTCCCCGGACTTTTCAATCAGATCTGGGTTGATGGCGCTGGCGTCACTTGCGAAGACACTGGAGTTATGGCCGGCTGGTAAGTGTTCGAGCTCAAAACAGCACTTCCACTGTTATAGAAGATATCGTCTCTGACATTCGAATCAGCGTCCTGGGTGGCGGTGTTGCTGTCAACAGTGCACTATGGTGGAAGCCTCATCCTGGCGACTGGGATCGCAACTTTCCAGATGGGTGGAAGTCAACCGACATGGCAAAGTCGACCGACAAGGTCTTCCAAAGGATCCCTGGCGTACGTACACAGACGGCATGTAGATCACCTTTGTTGACAAGTTTTCCAGACGACTACCCCATCTGCTGACGGCAAACTCTACCTCCAACAAGGCTTCGATCGGGTATCGAAAGGTCTGGATGCTGCTGGTTCAAGTTCCTCGATAAGCCAAATGACCACCCAAGTGAGAAGAACTTTACCTATGGACATGCCGCGTTCTTCATTGAGCACGCGGAACGACATGGTCCCTTGAGGACTTACTTAGAGACTGCTTCTGCGCGCACTGACAAGTTTACGCTGTGGACGAACACGAATGCTAGGAGAGTAGTAAGGACGAAGGCCACATCACTGGCATTGAATTGGAGTGCAGGTCTGGAGCTGGCAAGTCTGGAGTCGTCAACGTTACGCCAGGCACTGGTCGCGTCATTATTTCTGCTGGCACGATGGGTTCAGCGGCTCTTGTTCAAGTAAGCCAAGGAACATGCTGATGAATCTCTACTAAGTACATTAGGTGGAATTGGTCCAACCGATCAGTTGAATGTCGTGAAAGAGCTCCCAGACGGATGGAGCCACCGCGATATCGTCAGACCAGTGGATTAACCTCCCAGTCGGGTACAACCTGGATGACCACGTCGGTGTAAGTACATTAAGGAGTAATCTTGAAACCTTGCATTTTGCTCACTTCTTTGCAGACTGACATCCAAATCTCGCATCCCGACATTGTCTTCTACGATTTTTACGCTGCCTACAACACCCTGTCACTGCTGATAGGGATGCCTACCTAAGTGCGCTCACCGATCCGATGCCTTCAATCCCGGAGCTAATGCATTGTGTAGAGAGCAGAACAGGCATGCTAGCCCAAGTGGCACCTAATCTGGGCCCCTATCGTAAGCGCATGTTCTCCTTTGCGGAATGCATTCATTACTGACCGGCTCTTAGGCCTGGACGCAACACACGCCCTCGGACGGAATCGTCCGCCACATCCAATGGCAAGCTCGCATTGAAGGCAACACTAAGAGCGCGATGACCATCACACAGTATCTCGGCAACGGTGCCATCTCTCGTGGTCGCTTGACCATCACACCTCAACTAAACACCCAAGTCGCCACTGCCCTGTACCTGAGAAATGCGACGGACAAGGAAGCCGTCATCCAGGGCATCGACACTATGCGAGCCGCCTTGAAGAACGTTCAGGGTCTGACCTGGATCAGCCTACGGCGGATCAGAGCACCACAGCTCCGTGAACTCGGTATGTCAGTCCATAGACACAATCAAAGCATACTGACCATTCCACAGATCCCCAATATTCCAGCCTCACGTAATTCAAACCACTGGACTGGTTTCTAACAAGATTGGCACCGATGATGGACGTAGCGGTGGCACTGCAGTCGTTGACCTCGATACCAAGGTGTGTATGGAACCGATAACCTGTTCGTTGTGGATGCATCGATATTCCCGGCATGACTACGGGGAACCCGTCCGCAGCTATCATCATCGCTGCAGAGAGGGGCTGCAGAGAGGATTCTTGCGCTCAAGGCTCCAGCGAAGTCGCGCGTGATGAGACACATAGTGTACGATAGCATATATATTACCTAGGTTGGTTGTATCTACAGTCAATCCGATCTGGCCATGCGAACATCTGTCTTGCGAGCCCAGACATAGACCTATCACACCTCTCACTGTTTTGTTTCTCTGGTCACTGTTACGAGATTTGTATCCTACCAACCGCACCTCTGCGCCCGGAAGCCCAGCAAGCACCGCCTCTGATGCACTGCACGGCAAAGAACTCATTCGATGCTCATCCGTCAAGCTCTCCCACGTAACACCTCCATCACGGGTCAAATTCGTGCCTGTTTGTCCGACAGCAACAGCCAGCCTTCCTCTACCTGGGAGCCACGACACACCGAACGATACAACAGTGCAGATTCGGATGACCAAGTCCGGCCGCCATCGAGAGAATACGCCGCATTGTTTTTACTCGCAGGCGCGTCAGGGCTGAAGCTACCACCGACAGCAAGGCCACTCGCAAACCACTGAACGCGACTGAATTGTAGCCATATCCTGAATACCCTAACTCCACGCTCGGATCGCCTACTAGGCTGGTATTCGCATCTTTCCAATCGCGTCCATTCGAGCTGCGAAATACACGTGAGGGGTCAGAGCTGCCGCCTGCCACGATGAACCATCGCCCGGCTGAGAAGGCAATACATGTACCACTTGCGGCAAAAGCTGATTGACCCTTGGCCCCCAGTCCCGTAGTAGCGATTTCCTTCCAACCTACCACCATCGTAGGTCTCGAGTAAGCCTAAGCTTCCGGTGCTCGCGTTGGCCGCATCCTGAAGCACGCAAGCCGTGGCGTTGGTTCTCCACGCCAGGCTGTCGTAAATACTGGATTTTTCGGTGTTTTAGATTTGCGCCAATGCTTGCCTCCATCTTCGGTGTGCCAGACACTCGTTTCGTTTACACTGCCGTCGCCGGCGGCCATCGCAACGGCATAATGAGCTGAAAAGGCTTGGATGTCGCGAAAATCCAGGACAACAGGTAGGTACCGTTCCATTGGTGAATATCTCATTGTGGGTGATTGTGCGATCTTCCCAGGTGGCTCCGCCGTCGGTCGTTCGATATACTGAGTTGCTGGTGCCGGAAACCCACACAATACGATCAGACACAACGGAGAGACCTCGAAAGCCAGCCGTAACAGCTCCGTTTGCGTTGGTTATGGGCTTTGTCTGCCATTTGTTGTCGCCTTTGTTAGTAGGGCTGGTGCACGATAATGAAACCAGAGCGGGCAGAAGTGCAAGTGAGAGGTGCATTGCGAACGAATTCAAGAGTTTTGCAAAAAGAAAATCCACGAAAAGAAAAGCGCGGGATTTGAAAGGTTGCACTTGATTATCCCGCCATCCCGGGACATCGTTGCCTTATTAGGCAGGTGACGTGCTGACCATGCTGAACCGGATCAAAGTTGCAAGATCGCTACTTGCATAGTATTAGGGAAGACAACAGTAATTCAAAAGTACTTTTTGAAAGTTTTGTAGGCCTCAGTCTATCCATTCATTGTTGGAAGCTTGTGGTTAACTTCAGTGGTTTTGTGAATGCCTAGACTTGGTCATGCTCCACGGTCTTGGCACTTAATCCTTGAGTGAACATACAAACGTAGTATTAATACAATGTATACCCTGGATATCTATGTACCAGCTCAGGCCAGATGAGCTCGCAAGCTCTATCTATATGCCTAGAGAAGAGATCGCAATGTCTCTGACCCCCATATGCAAGCAAATGCTCAAAACGAAGACGCCGAAAATGCGATGCTCGTCACCTCCTGTATGTATCTTACACATATCTCATCTCAACAATCGCTCAATCGTCATCATCTCCGCTCTCCTCCTCGTCTTCTCCTCTCTCTTCTTGAATTCCCTCTCTTCTTGCGATCGCCCTTCTTCGACTTCAGTTCCTTTTCCCATAGCTTGTTGCCGGTGTCTTTGTCAAGACCCGGGGAAGACAATGTCGAAGACTTCTTGATACCACGAGACGGGTCGGCCTTCAATGCCTTCTTTGATGTTCTTCGAGAACCGTTAGCGCATGCTTCACAAAAATTAGAGAGAGAAAACGTACCTCCGGCAACTCAAGCCAATCCGACAGGTTGTCCGCAGGAAGATGACTGTGCTTGCGCCTGCGCGTCTCGCTGCTACCGTCTTCTCTCGCAGACCGCCTATTCTCAAAACCTTACCCGTTACTGTAAGCTCACCAGTCATTGCTACACCTTCCTTGACCTTAGTGTTGAGTGCGAGACCTAGTAGACTCGTCGCCATTGTGATACTGGCGCTAGGTCCGTCCTTAGGTGTGGCACCCTCCGGACAGTGAAGATGTATTTGTGCGTGTTCGAAGAATTTGTTCTTGGGAAATTCACGCAAGCAAGCTCTTCGCAAATGAGTAAGCAACGACCGTTGATTCCTTCATAACATTCTTCAGGAACCGGTGCGTTCAAGACCAGGAGATGTGTTCGCGGAAAGAGCCTTCTCCAGAATCGATTCGACGTAGAGCGCAGCACCACCCATCGATGTCCAGGCCAGGCCCATAGCAACACCGGGAGGCAACATCGTATAGCCTGTCAGACGTGAAGACAGGCGGTCCGACGTAGTCCTTCAGATTGTCCTTGTTGATGGATACGTGCACGCTTTCGGGCACCTTGAGCGCAACTCGCGGCTTCTCAGTGGTCTCGTTCTCGATGTTCTCTGGTGTTTCTTGACATCGGTCTCATCCTTCTCGGCTTCTTTGCTGTGCCTTCTTGCCCTCTTCCGTAAAGCGCTTCCGATTCTGGGAAAGCTTCCTCGCCCAAATCAGTTTACAATCTTCAGAGCAGACTTTCTGTACACCTTCTCGATCTGCTTCTTGAGGTTTCGGACACCTGATTCGCGGCAATACTTGTTGATCAGCTCGACGATGGCCTCCTTCTCCAGGTTGACATCGGCTTCCGAGGCCGTTTACCTCTTTCGCCTGTGGTGCAAGATAGCGTTCGGCGATAGCGATCTTCTCGTCTGCAACATAGCCGGACAGTTCGATCATCTCCATCCGGTCGAGCAACGGTCGAGGGATCGTGTCCGTCATGTTTGCGGTGCAGACAAATAATACCTTGGACAGATCGACAGGCACATCGAGATAGTGGTCCAAGAAGCTGCTGTTTTGTTCGGGGTCAAGCTCAAGCAGTGCTGAGGAAGGATCTCCGTTATGACCGCGGCCAATCTTGTCCACCCTCATCAATCAAGATCAGGATTCTCGGTCTGGCACTTCTTGAGGGCTTGGATAATGCGACCGGGCAAGCGCCAACGTAGGTTCTCCGATGTCCCTTGATCTCAGCCACATCTGACAGACCACCGACACTGAAGCGGTAGTATTGTCGGTTTAGTGCGCGAGCGACGGACTTTCCGATGGAAGTTTTACCACGCCCGGCGGTCCAACCAAGCACAAAATCTACCTTCAACGGTACCACGCAGCTTTCCGACTGCAATGAACTCGAGGATGCGGTCCATGACATCCTTCAAACCGTAGTGATCCTCATCAAGCACCTCTCGCGCATGCTTGATGCCGAAGTTCTCAGCGCTTCGTTGTCCCCATGGGAGCTGCGTAAGCCAGTCAAGCGTAGTTTCGCGTGACGTTGAATTCTGAGGCGGCGGGTTCGAGATGACCGAGCTTGCTGATTTCCTCATCGAATACCTTCTTTACGGCTTCAGGCATGGCCAACTTGCTGGCCTTCTCGTTGAATCGTTCGATGAGCTTGTCCTTTCCGTCCGACTCGATCCCGAGCTCGCGCTTGATGCCCTTCATCTGCTCCAGAAGCCAGTACTCACGCTGCTTCTTGTGGATCTTGTTTTCCACGTCTTGACAATCTTCGATTGCAGCTTCGGCATTCATGGGTTCCTTTTCAAAAAGTACGATCAAAGCCTTGCTGAGTCGCTGTTCCACGTTCATCTCCTGAGCGCCTCCTGCAGCTCATGGAGTCCGCTTGCGCCACCGCCGCCGCGAAGTCAGCCAGTTTAACTGGATCCTCGCCAACATTCATCGTTGTCTGCACCGAGAAGGTTGAAATGTGATCGCGGAATAGCGGGTTGAGGAGCGCGACGGCTTTGAAAGTGTTCACGATCTCGCCAACGAGCGCTGGAATGACCTTGTTGTTCTTCATGTCGAATGGCTCCTCCGAGAGGTTCTCCCACGTTTGCGATGCTGACATCTTTGCCCTTGAGGAATGATGTTGCCTCGTAGTAGTGCGGCGACTCTGGCAGCGGCATCCGCACTGTTCTCCTCGAAGCTGGCAACCACATCACCCTTGGACTGCCCGTCCTCCGGCTCCTTCACAGCTGCCTCGCCTAGTGTGTTTTCTACTACCGATCCGCCTCTGTCGAGTTCTCGTGGAGCCTGTTTGCACCGGGCGGCTTCAGGTCCGTCATCTTTATTCTCCGGTGGGGTATAGTACGCATGTCATGGCGAAGTTGTCCTCGGCGCCAACTGGAAAGGCACTCGTGACCTGGCAGAAGGTGCCCGTCGTACACTTCGTTCGCATCGTCGATTACGTCCTTGTCGGCCTCATCGTCCTAAGCAGGAAAGCACCGATGTATGGCTGTCGCGCTTCACCATTCGGCAATGGCCTGGCCAACTTCCCTATTCCGTATAGTGATGGCCTTGTAGAAGCCGGGAACAACGGCCGTTTCCCCAATGGGTATCGCCGCGACCTGAGGATACACCTCTGGTATCGACGGCTTTACCAGTGACCGTTCCGACTGCTTGCGCTTCTTGCCACCGCCCTCTCCCCGGACCCAGCAGCACCGTCGCCTGCTGAGTTCGCCTTCGCATCGCTCGCCTTCGGTATCGGATCGGGCGTCTGGCCTTCGCCTCTACATCCTCGGCTTCTTCCTGTGCCTTGACAGCTTGGTTTGTTCTTCCTCGCTCTCCTCCTTGCCCTCCTCCTGTGCCTCGGATGGCGCCTTCGATTTCTGCTCCTTCTGTCCTATTCAACGAGGTCGAAAAAGTTGCGCGAGGACAGTAACGCGGACGGAGGCGAGGTGTATCTGCGCGGGCATCGTGCGAATGATGCTGTGCATAGGGCGGGGAGGTATGGCGAGGATGCGCGGGAAGAAGCGACCGCGACGTTGAGCGTGAAGCCTGGCGAAGAGCTGCCCGCCACGGCAGGTGCTGTCCGTGAAGCATCGCGTGTCCCGAATGCGGCGCAGGTGGATGCCTCGCCTTGAAAGCAATTCGCTGGGATGGGAATGAGATGGACGCCCGCAGTGCTCCTCGCAATAGAACAGGAGCTGAGATCAGATGAGCGGACGTAAAAGTAGGAAGCCGCGGTTGTGCTCGTGGCGACACGATGATTAGCAACCTCGAAACCTTAGCATCATCAGAAGCTCAATAGCCCCGTCCCGAGAGGCGTCATGGGCCTCGGCTGAAAGTTATTCCGCTGTGTTTCCAACCATCGTCTTTTCGTTCTTCCATCTCTTATTCATCAAAAGTCCTTCGGTTTCGGGTGGGGATTGTATCTCAATGTTGAAGATATTCTTCGCTTCGCCGCGCATTGTGTCGCTACCCGCTCCTATAACGAGGGTTGGCATGCTTTTCGGGTTCCTGAACATTTGAATAGCAAACCTCAACTCTGACGTACTCTCATGTGCTGATGTATATATAGTCAAGGAAGTCAAACGCAAGAGCGTCTTGTTGTGCACAGCCGAAAATCTCAGAGGCCCCTCGTAGATGGTAGGAGACACCCCGGGCCATACTCGTCACGTTATCTAAAGAATAGTCCCCAATAGGCGGCTAGCGTATCGTACATCCTGCGTCTACTCAAGATACTACACAGTGCCTAATCAGAGTCCTTTCAGGATAGCTTTTTATGGTACGTCGGGTTGCTGTGGGCTACTTTTTTAGCCACTAGATTCCTCCTCGAGTTTCTCTACGCATATTGTGCTCGCACAGCATGTCTGTGGTTTTGCGAACAGGTTTGTTAGCTACCCGGCAATATGATAGACTGCGATCCCTGACTACCGCCCTTGGCAGAAAGCTACTCACACGCGATACTGTGCTGACATACTCCCTATACTTGAAAAATTTGTACTGGTCGCTTTTTGTGGGTTTCGCCGATACTACGGCGAGGACTTCAAATTCTCCGTTTTCGGCATCTACGACAGGCAGCAAAGGAGCAGAGACCCACGGTGCACGACGCCAATGTCGCCGGACGAGTGAACAAAGCACCGACCACGGCGGGAAGTAAGCCACAAGACCGTTTGTAGACGTCGGTTGTGGATGTTCAGCGCGCCGGTAACATTAACGTCATCGCACTTTCATACCACTAGAACGCTTGCAGAAAAGCATCACACAGATGAGATCACCGTTCCGCTCATAGCCTCATAGCGAGTTTATATATCTAGTGATACCTCGCTATGCGTTAGTCTTGATGCCCTCCCAATTGGGTACGCGTTGCACCTAAACCTCGTTAGATTCACATTATTGCATGAAGAGAACATGTCTCAAAAATTCAGATGAGCCTAAAGGTGGGTTCGAGCACTAACTCGCCTTTTGTTCTACATTCGAAATTGACTTGTGTTCAGAGCATCGGCCGTTTGGCTCTCAATCCACAGGAGCTGGCGAGCAACCGACACTAAGAGACAACACCACCACTCGCAACGTTGATGGGAACGAAGTGGGAGGTACTCAACTGGGATGGCCCAGACGACCCAGAGAACCTGTATTCCAGCGCTCACATGTTGTATCCGGTCCCTTACTGATTGGTCGGCAGGTTCAATTGGTCATTCAAGTACAAGTGGTTTCTTACTGTGACCGTCTGCTTTATATCAATCCTCACCGGTCTTCCTGCTGGTTCATATGGCGCCGGTAACAGCTACTATACTTCCCTTTTCAATGTGCAAAACGAACCGTTTCCGAACCTCTACTGGGCCACCTGTAGCTGGAATGTCGGCGCGGCTCTGTTCCCCCTCGTCTTCGTTCCCTTGACGGAGAATACGGGCCGCATGCCTGGCTACTTCGGGTGAGTATTGCCCAGAATTTGATCTAAGCATCATTGACGTATATCAAGGTCGCCTACATCATCTTCGAGCTCTTTTTGTTTGGTTCAGCCTTCGCAGATAACTTTGCCACTTTCGTTGTAACCAGATTCTTCGGTGGTGGCGCCTCTTCCGTATCGATCAACATAGTCGGCGGTAGCATCAGTGACATCTGAAAGGTGACAAAGCCTGAAGCTTGCCCATGTCACTCTTTGGCTTTACCAGTGTGGCTGGAATTGCTCTTGGACCGTTCGTCGGAAGCGCCATCGTACAGATTCGCAAGCCAAATGTTGGTCTCGAAGCACCCTGGCGATGGTAAGATGAAATTCCCCAAATGTCTGGACTTGCTAACAATCCAGGATCTACTACATCCAAATCATTTATAACGCGGCATTGATCCCCATCTTCACCTCATTCTCTCGAAACCCGCGGCGACGTCATCCTCAAGAAGCGTGCTAAGAAGCTCCGCAAGCAAACTGGACGACCCATCTACGCTGAATCAGAGTTGAGAAGACTTCTGTCATCCAGCTCCTCAAAATTTCATTTATGTCGTCCTACCAAGATGTTGCTCACCGAGCCCGTCGTCATTTTCTTTACCTCTGGATCAGCTTCGCTTGGGCATTCTCTTCCTCTTCTTCTCTTCGGTTGTGCAAACCTTCAGCACGAACTATGGCTTTGGCACCTTCCAGACCGGCCTAATCCAGCTCGCCATCACTGTCGGCGCTCTGATAGGGACATTAATCAATCCGTTTCAAGATTGGATGTACCTCCGCACTGCATCGAAGAATTCTGAAAGGCCTGGCAAGCCCATTCCTGAAGCACGCTTATACACTAGTATTCCTGGTTCCATTCTATTCACGGGCGGCCTCTTCATGTACGGCTGGAGTTCCATGCCTGAGGTCCATTGATCGTGCCAACGATTGGTGTGTACATTGTCGGCGTCGGCATTTACCCATCTACATGGGCGTCGTCAACTATCTCACCGACGTTTACGAAAGTACGCTGCATCCGCACTTTCAGCCGCTTCCCCTAGGACGTAACGCTTTGGTGCTTTCTACCACTAGCTTCCTACTCCTGTTCAACAATCTTGATTCGGCTGGGCGGGTACCCTGCTTGGTTTTATTGGCGCAGCGCTTAGTGTCGTGCCTATCGTGTTTGCTGTATAAAGGAAGGGAGATCCGAGCGAGAAGCCCGTTCATGCTTGGACTCTACGTTCGACGACGAAGAAGCCTCAGGTAGGAGGGACAGCATCGGAAGGAAGGGGGTTATGGGCCGGCGGTGTAGCGGGTGGCCCACCTGGTGCAGTTGGAGATCAGGGGCTGTGTGAGAAGGTACTCTTCACAGATAGCGACAACGGCGAAGCAGCGTTATTCATCTCCAATTTATATACCAGCGAAATATCAAAATTTCTACCTGTGGTTGTCCAGAAGGAAAATGGCCCTTGTTACCGAGTAGTCCTATCTCGACCTCGCTTTCATACGTCCGATATAGACTGCGGTTTATCAAACACTACGACTGGCACTCACCCACCCTTTAAACGAACATTCGACAGTTTGAACCCGCCCTTGACCTGCTTCTGAATCACCCTTTTGATCATATTTCCTCGGGACCTCCTTCAACGTCTCCACACTCTCCCTCCCCTATCTCAAGCACCCTCTGCCAACTCGCCGCATAATTCAATACACAAACTCACTCAACGCCCCTCCTCTCTCGAAATAATCCTAAACTCCGCCGTGAGCGTCTTGGCCTCCTCCTCTAGTGCTTGCTCCACGCCAGCCTTGGTATGCCTGAAGGAGAAGAGCACATTAACGGAGTTCCTCTCATGGTGCTCTTTTGGCTAAGTCTCGGACTATTTCCAGGTTTGGCAGCCGGCACAGATTGGAACAAAATCATCATGGTAAGGTTCTTTTCAAGGTAGTTTGGTGCGATGTCTAGGCCGCGGGCGCGGAAATGTGCGTTGATGCGGTGGAAGATTGTGCGTGTGACGCGGATGGATATACGACCAGTGCATACTACAGTCACCCCCTCTCAGCTTATGTTCGCGAGGACAAGAAGATTGGCGAGTACTTGCTAGATATCCGGCGGTCTCACCGGCTCGAAAACCGTGCCGCTTTAGTGGTATACCAAGTGGAAGTGGACCAACACCGGGGTTGCAGTGGCACTTCAAGTTAACTGGCTTCGTTTGTTTCCTCAGCAGGCTGTAACTGATCGTTTATTTTCTTTATACGATCTCGACTCACTTGTGTAACCCCATCATACTTCGCATCGTCTCCTCATTGACCATCGCTCGGACCAATGCATAGCTTAAAAGCACTGTCCAACGTTTCCGTATATCCCGTCGCCGGCTGTTCTCAGCACGATAGATTCGTCGTGCCGCAGGTCGAAAGATAACGTCGCCCATTTCCGGCCTGATGCACTCAGGGCACACTCCAAGACAAAGCCTGGCACGATGAAGAAGTTGAAGGCTTTGGTACCAATACACGCTTTGATCGCCTTCATAGACTTCTCTCGTCCTCTTCGGACACCTTAGCACCATGAGCGGTAGCTTGCAGTCCATGCTTCATCGATTCTGGCCATGACTGGATGTCGAATGCGCATGTCACCGTCTCCCACCATTTGGAAAAGGCGACTTCGCCATGTGCATTGAGCGTAAGAGCGTCTTCGGTGGATGCACAATTCTCGACGTCTTCATGATTGGCACGAGGTGCAAACAAGTCGTTCTCTGCCATCAGTCTAACCAGGAACTTGATTAGTTGGCCAGGGAAGGCGCCCTCATAAACTTCTTTCTGTCTATATTTCTAGAATTGAAGAAAAATACTAGAGAATTGAATTTTTATAAGAAAATTCTTTACCTAAAGTTGAGAGATCAGTAATATTAAAGGGGTTTTTAAGAATACTTGATACTTACGGTGTTGTACTACTTTAAAGGCCCTAATTTTCTTTACTTTTCTACTAAAAAGCGTACATTGCGCACACGGACACGGTAGTTCTTCTGCTACTGGTCCGAGCTGAGCGGTTATGTTGAACATTGTTGAATATGCACACAGACGGCCGTTCTGTACTCAGTGATTATAGTGGATTTGAAACGAGGGAGCGAGGCGCAGCTTTTGCATCGCACTCGGCATCTCGCGCGAAAATTGGCGATGACACCGCTTGGGGCTGCTTTACAAGACATGCATGCCATTTTACAAGAGAAAGGAACGATCGTGGAGAGCAAAATGCCCTTCGTTGATAGCGCGCAGAGAAGAGGTGAGCGAGACAGGAGCTCTGGCACTGTAAAATCGTTCTGGACGATAACTTTTAACAAGTGGCCAACGTCTTATACGTCTGGGGGCAACTCGAGGGCTTCACAAGATTCGTTGCTCACCAGGAGATCCAATCCTCACCCACTGCGACTGCTGTATGTTGCAGTACTGTTGGCAGGTGGTGCGTGTATTTGGTGTCGTCATACCGGTACCGGTAGGCTCAGCCTGGGCCCCCGCTCTCCCACTCTCAACTTCTCCGGAATCCTCACATATGATCCTATAAGTCGACGCCACAGCACAGCCACCTGTGAATTGAACCCAGATCGAACCACCCGAATACCTTACACCATGGAGGTCGTGTATAAGAGGGTAGACGATTACGTGGATTCGCTCGCCCCGCAGATCCAGCCCCGCATCACGGCCGAGCTCGAGGTCTTCCAGCAAAGACCATCGATAGTCTTGAGGACCAGGTCGTGGATGCCTTCCGTTCCTCTTCAAGAAGGATTCAGGAAGTGGAAATGACAGAAACTTGAACGACGCGGCGCCAGATGCTTACGGCGGCCAATCCTACCGTTTGCCGACGAGATCGCCGTTGACTCGCAGCTTTGGCAAGATCTCTGATGAAGCGGGAGATGACTTGCGCGATATCTTTCAACCTGACAGAAGGCCACGATGGCCCACGAGATGCAGACTCGTGGAATAGACTCATCCACAGGAGGTGCTAGGGCTTTCTCGCCTCAGCCCTAGACGCTGTACAAGACCACCTAGACGACGGCGTGAGGAACAATTCAAGCGGTACAAGCTTCCCAACTCGACGGCCTCCTCGGCGTGATGAGCAATACCGTCAAAGACGCCTCTCGCAACCCAGAAGAGAAGGCACGGCTCATCAGCCCCGAGATCAAGGGAGAAAGTCGGCGCCAAGCTGCGCGATCAACATGCGTCTATTGCGGAGCAGTTCACTCGTATTGCATTGATCATCAAGCGCTGGCTGCGCGGTAACACGAGCAGCCGGGACCTCGGCGACGGTGCGAAGGCCGAGATTGAGAACCAGGTCAGGATCTTGTCAAGGGCATCGGCGGTTTGTTTAGGGCAAGAAACACTCCAACGAAGAGTCTTCCAGGGACATCGATGAAGGTGCCCAGAGCGACGAGGAGCAAAATGGCGGTTTTTCTCGCGTCATCAGTGACAAACTTAGCACCGGTCTTGCCAAAGTCCACCGCGAAGTCCGCCTCGAATTTCGCAAGATCCTGGCGCAATCGAACGCCAGCTCTTCGAGTTACTCCCCGACCAATTTCAGCGTCCCCTAGAAAAAGATCCTCGGTGGGAACCTTTTGACGCACAGCTCGACCGCGACGCTGGGCACAGGCCAACCGCGGCTTCGGAGACGATCTCAAGGCTAAGCTCTCAGCAAGATCCGAGATCTGGTGAGAAAGGTCCAAGAGAGTTTGCGAGAGAGCATACTGGGCCTGGTCAATGGTGGGCATCGTAAGTTTCGAGCGCGAGAGCTGGGTTTTCGTGCAGAACATTGTGGAGGCGAAGGTGCAGAGAGGTATTTGCCTGATGTGAAGATTGGGGTGCCGGATGATATTGGGAATGAGGGTGTTAGTGTTGGGGCACCGACGGCTGGTGTGCAGCTAGGGCAGTCAACGCAGGAAGCATACAATGGGCCTCAGACCCACCAGAAACAACACGATGGCCAGGTACATCATCAGAGGACAATCGGCCGCCGCAGGCTCAGCATCAACCGGAGTATCGGGACGAGCGGAGAGAACAGTATCAACATCAGGATTTCCGGCCTGAGCAACGTCGTCCTCGGGAATATCGCCTGACAACGAGCAATCGTATCAGCCTCCACGTTACGAGTCGTCAATCTCAGGGCTACGATCAAAGCTACCAGCAGCACCAGAACTATCCAGCAAACGAAGGGTATCAAGGTGGCCATGGCTACCAGCGAGACGAAGGCTATCAGCAGGCCGTGAGTACGGTCATGAGCAAAGCGGCTATCGGGACAATAAAGGATATGCGCAGAACCAGGGATACTAGGGAAGCCAAGGGTATGGTCAGAATCCACCATACTGAATGCATTGCGTAAAGGTCATGGCCCTCAACAGTAGAGGGATCTGCATCAATAGCATAATATCAACCATCAAAATGGGTATCAATTCTATTCACTCTAACGTCCCTCTACCCTCTGTTACCTCTTCTACCGCCCCGCTTACTCCTCTCGATATGCCCCCTCATCGTCTTCTTTGATATCCACCAAACTCCTCTTGTTTTTCCCCTTCGCCTGCCCAACGTCATTAAGTTCTTCTTCCGCGCCTTCTCCTTGTTCGTCGTGCTCTTGCCCGCCGCCTCCTTCTTCTCCTTGCGCTTCGCCGTCGTAGACTGATGCTTGTCTTCCCTGGTCACCCTTAGCCATAGCTACTTTCTCCTCTTTCGTGTTCTTCTTGCCAATAGCGGCAGCAGCTTCGATGGTCTCTGCGGTGATGGCATCGTCGGCGTGGCGTGCGGCCAGTAGCGCGCGCGCGCTGGACGACGGCATTTGCGATTTCACCGCTGCGGATTCTTGGAGGGCGCGGAGTTGTTTAAGATCTGCGGGAGTCAGGATGGTGGTGGTGAGAAGTCTGTTGAGCTGTTCGCTTCTGTTTTCGCTAGGACCGGGTGTCTCGCCAGCAAGTTTCGCTTTCTTCGCCGTGGGTTGGTTCTCTTTCTCGTCCTCACTGTCGCTGATATTGATATCTTCGCCGTCAGACTCACGTTGATCCAGCCGCCGGAGTCATCGCTGTCGTCGGATTCCACGTCCCAGTTCCCCAGTTCTCGGCCTCATCTTCTTCCTCATTAGCGCTAGCGTCCGGGTCTAAACCAGCGGCTTCGCGCTTCTTGCGGCGTTCTTCCGCCTTCCACTTCTCGAGGAGGTCGATGCCTTCTATCTCTCCAACCATCTCTTACCAAAGCGCTGCTCCTTTGCGCCGCCAGCGAGGAGCGCGATAGTCGCGTCTTTGCCTCTGTCTCGCTTCTGAGAAGCTCGGCGCCGACTTCGCGATACAGTGATAGCAAACCACGAGCAGCCATTTGCACACCCTTATCCTTGCTC
This sequence comes from Acanthochlamys bracteata, assembly GCA_019914995.1. Lineage (NCBI taxonomy): Eukaryota > Viridiplantae > Streptophyta > Magnoliopsida > Pandanales > Velloziaceae > Acanthochlamys > Acanthochlamys bracteata. The sequence continues at coordinate 94,211 of JAFKAK010000696.1, forward strand.
TTGCGGTACATGACTAGATCTTGAAGAAGAGTTTCTGTTCATCGCTAGGGCTGACGCGAACATATTTCCCTCAGGCTGTGCCAGGCCTGCGGCCGCGATTTCGGAAGCGGATGCTTCACCGACGAATTCGTTTGCGATCTTTTGGATGAGGGGCTCGAGGACATCTGAGGTACAAGATTGTGTGTCGCTTGTGCGAGGATGGCGAGGAAGGATGTGACGGAGATTTGGCGTGGGGTAAGGTACTTGAGCTGCGTGATGTCAGATGAATAACCAGAGACCTCATCAACTACGAAGGTTCAACATACAAGGTAGGAGTAGAGAGTGAGATTATGGTGAGTTTATGAAGACCGACGAGTCGCGAGACCAATTGAAGGACGAGAGCTTAGACTCGAGTGACAGCTTTGATTTGGAGTTTTGCACATGTTTGGAGAAAAGTGTTTCCGCGAAACCCTTGGGGGTCATGAAGGAGATGGAGAGCCGAGAAATTGAGTGGATGAGGAGCATTCTTCTTGCGCTCTTTGCGTTTTACAGTCGCTGCGGCGTGCTTGAGCTCTCGCGCCTTCTTCTTCGTCTTCTTGTTAATGCCTGCTTGGTGGCGGAGCTTCGTCATGTCGATTTCCTCGTCGCTGCTGTCATCGGCTTCGTCCTCACGCTCTTTGTCGCCACCGAGGAAGAAGCGCACGCCACCGGTGATGACCTTCTCGTTTTCCGACAGGCATGCTTCTTTCATTATATCCACTGCTCGCGCATCGGTCCATATTTGTCTCTTCCACAGCTCACGTGTGATTTTGACCGCCCATAGACCTTTTGTAGACTCTCGATCTGATGTAAGCAGATTGAACAGAACCGTCTGAATAGTGCGGTTGAGGCGGTGATTCTTCGCTTTGACGTTGGAGGAGCGGAGGTCGGATATGATCTTCGTGAATAGCAGCGCACGTAATGACTTGCTGCGTGTGGACACGAGGATCGAAACAATGTGTTCAGAAGCGTCGCCGAGTCAATTAGATCCTTGTTCCGCAACAGAACCAAGCTTCCAACCATCTTGTCGCGCAGCTCGGCCTGCAGCTCGTCATGGTGCAGAGAGTATCTGGATCAAATCGTCGGAGAACTGTGCGGTCGCCTTTGGGTAGCAATCTGCCGTGTGCGCGACAAAGTCGATCAAGTCGTTCAGGCGTACGATGCCTGTGTCGTCGCTCGTAGAAGGGTTCTGCAGGAGGAGGTCGCGTAGTGTCTGGTACCTGCAGGTACTGCTGCTGGTGGTCTTCAAAGTACGACGGCGGGTCGCGACGAACTTTGTACTGCAGACTCGTCAGATCAGCGTCGATCTTCTCAAGAGCGCCGAGTTTCCGCTTCATGCTGGCGAAGTGTCTCAATCGGTGGTGGTAGAGCTGGGGACACTCGAGTTAGATCTTCACATTTGGCGGGCGACGCGCGCCTATTGGTCGAGCTGTATTTTTCGAGAGGAAAGCGCCATCACGTGCTAGACAAGCGTCGGAGCAGGTTGTTCCTTCCGAAAGAGAATTCCAGCATCTTCAACTGCTCAGCACTCGCTTCCATCTGACTGTCCGCGCGCCATCCTCAGCCAGCGCGCGCTATTCTATCCAACAGAGCTCTCCGGCTGCTCTCGAGTTCTGCAAGCGAATAGATTTGCGCTCGACACGCCGTCGCGTCGCTTGGGCCAGCGCCACCTCCGCCGCCATGACGAGCTTTTCGACCATGTCGCTGTACGCCTTGACGGTGAAACAGCCGTCGGCGACACAAGACGCCATTACAGGAGACTTCATGGGCAACCAAAGGCAGCAGATTCTCACCGCCAACGGCTCCGCCTCTCCATTTTTGAAGTTTCACGGCGGCAGAAAGGTTTCCAGGAGATCTACTCGCAGGATGTGTTCGGCATTATCAGGCGCATCTCAAGTTCAGGCTTGCCGGAGGGAATAAAGGTACGTTCACCCTCTTTTCGCCTCGCAATAGCCCGATAGTGATATTCGAAGGAACAGCAGCAGCTGTGAGCACGACACGGGAGACGCCCATCCTGCTTGTAGGAAACCGTTTGATTATTTGAGTACATGCGCTAACAAGGCTGCAGACCTTATAGTCATCACGAGCGACTCAGGGCGTCTTGTCACCTACGAATACGAGAATGAACCGCCGCATTTTAAAACTATCCACTATGAGACATTTGGCAACCGGCATCCGTCGCGTTGTGCCCGGCGAATACCTTGCCGCCGACCCGAATGGGCGCGCCATCATGATCGCCTCGACCGAGAAGAACAAGCTGGTCTACATTCTAACACGCAGCGGTCAGACGGACATCGCAATCTCGTCGCCGTTAGAAGCGCACAAGCCGCAGACGCTGGTTTATTGCCTCATTGGCCTGGATGTTGGGTATGACAACCCCATGTTCGCTGCTCTTGAGCTCGACTATTCCGCTGCCGAAGCTGACCCTTCTGGAGAGGCAGTCCAAGAGCTGCAGAAGGAACTAGTCTACTACGAGCTGGATCTAGGCCTCAACCATATTGTGCGCAAATGGTCCGAGCCTGTTGACCGCACTGCACATATGCTTTCCGCGTTCCAGGCGGGCAGAATGCGCCTAGCGGAGTGCTCTGTTGCGGTGAGGACAACATCACTTACCATCGCATCTTCAACACGAAGTCACAGATGCACTGATTGGCAATACCGCGCCGAGAAGGAGCGACTGAGGACCCAACCGCAAACGAATCATCGTCACGGTACTTTGTATATGCTTTAAGGGTGGTGACTTTTTTCTACCTGCTGCAAACAGATGATGGCGACGTCTTCAAACTCAACATCACCCACGATAACGGAACGGTTGAGAAGATCAAGATCAAGTATTTTGATACACTCCCCGATCGCTTTTAGTATTTGCATCTTGCGAGCCGGTTTCGTCTATCTTGCATGCGAGTCCGGTGATCACGATCTACGAGCTGGAATCGCTCGGGTGATGATACAGATGATCCCGTCTTCGAGAGCACACAGTTCCCGTTGATCCACAAGCCGCATACACGCGCCTCCTTTCTTCAAACCACGAGAACTTACCAACTTGACCCCTGTGGAGACCCTCCCGAGCCTGAACCCCATCATGGGCATGTAGTTGCAAACCCCTGCACTTGAAGATGCACCGCAGATCTACACTATCAACGGAACAGGCGGACGAAGCACGTTTGGTACGACCCGTAATGCCTTGAAGTCCTCGATTTGATCGAATCTCCGCTGCCTGCAAACGCTATTGGCGTCTGGACAACCAAGATGAACGTGGAAGACACAGAGACCAGATCATCGTTCTGTCCATGGCTAGCTCTACCCTTATTTTAAAGATTGGTGAAGATGTCGAACAGGCACAGGCCCATGGGGTTTTCGAGGAATCGAGCACCCTCGGCGTTCAACAGTTTGGCGAAGATTGTATCATACAGATCCACCCAAGGAATCTGGCATATGGGGTCTCACGTTCCCGCAAGGTAGTGCCGAGGGTATGGCCCCCCAGACTATGAATTGGGATGCACCTCCTCACCGGACCATTGTTGCATGCGCGGCCAACAACCGACAGGTCGCAATTGCGCTCAGCTCAGGACAGATCCTTTACTTTGAGTGCGACTCAGACGGTTCACTTGCCATGGCCGAAGACGATGATATCACGTTGATTCTACCATCAACAGCATAGCCATACCCGAAGTCCCTGAGGGCAGCGTCCGCGCTGAACTTTATGGCTGGGCTGCAGTGACCAGACCGTTCGTATCTACAACCTCGCTCCCGACATGGAAGGCAACATTCTCAGGAGTATATCTGTGTGCAAGGTCTTTCCTCGCCGCCGCTGATTTGACCATCAACTACATGCGCGACAAGTCACCACGGGATATAGCCAGTTTCTACATATTGGCCTCCGTAGTGGTGTGTATATTCGGTCAGTCTTGATGAGATGACTGGTGAGATCGGTGATACACGAAGACGCTTCCTTGGCCCAGAACCAATTACCTTTGCGCGCGTCACGGCTGCCGGCGAGCCTGCAGTGGTTGCAATGACCTCGCGGCCATGGTTGGCTTACACACACCACGGACCTCAGTACTGCAGTTGACGCCTCTCACCACATCCCATTCAAGTCTGCATGGAATTTCGATGGTTCGGCGTTCAAAGGCATAATATGCGTGAACGCCAACGAGCTACGGTACGTACCCTTCATCCCTTTCTCCTCTTGCTGTATGATGACGTCTATTACCCTGAACACGATGAGGGTTATACGCATATATCCAATTGTTCCTACTGACAAAAAGCCTCAACGTTCTCGTCTTTCTGAAGTCCTATTAGTTAAACAATGCTGATGCGTGTACAGGATTTTCACATTTAACGACTTGCTCGACAACACCACGTATGAACCCATACCACTCAGGTATACTCCCCGAAATTCGTCGTGTCCTACCCCGACCAGGGCGTCTTCTATGTAATCGAGAGCGAGCACAACACAATAGGTGCCGACATTCGACAGACTCTGATCGACCAAGCCAAGCCAGGAAAGAAGAATCCTGATGATGTGAAGATGGAAACCGACGGAGATGAGGCTATGACGAACGGCCAGACGAACGGCCACGCCTATGGCGACGAACTGGACCGAGAACCTTCGGATATCCCAAAGCCCAGGGCAATGGGCATCTTGCATTCAGATCGTGGATCCTGTAACCGAGAAGAAGGTTGTCCAGTCACTGGAGCTGAAAGATAACAAGTCAGCAGTCAGTGTCGCCCTGGCCTACTTCGAGAGCAGAGGGGAGAACGACATGTACCTGTGCGTTGGAACCGCAAAAGATCTACGGTTTATGCCGTTCCAGTACACCGGCGCCTCCATCCAGCTTTACAAAGGTATCTCAGATGGAAACAACTCGAGTTCATGCACGAGACAGACGTGTCTGAGCCTCCTCTGGCTCTGCTTCCGTTCAAAGGCAAGCTCATTGCCGGTATCGGAGCAGATTTAGCTCTTCGACTGCGGGATGCGATCGTTACTTCGAAAAGCCATGCAGCCGAATGCTGTTACTACTCGGATCGTTGGTCTCAAGACTCAAGGCAGTCGGATTATTGTCTCCGACCAGTTCCAGTCGGTTACGTACGTTGCAACACAAAGACCAGGTACACCCAAATCGACTAATACCATTCGCCGATGACACCGTAGCTCGCCATACTACCTGTTTGGAGATGCTAGACTACGAGACTACGGTTGGCGGCGACAAGTTGGCAATATCTGGATCGTGCGATGCCCAGCCAAGGTGTCGGAAGCTGCGGATGAATCACCGGACGGGCTCAACTCACACAGGACAAGTCCTATCTGGCTGGCGCACCGAACCGTCTCGATTCCGTTGCCCACTACTTCACGAACGATATCCCCACGTCCATCCAGCGGACCAACCTCATCTCTGGTGGTGAGCGCGTGATTTTCTGGTCGGGCACAAAGGTACCCTGGGCGCGCTTATTCCTTTCTCATCGCGCCGGCAACATAAGATGTTCCAACAGCTTGAGTTACAGCTCAGGAATGATGATAAGCCATTGAGCGGAAGGGATCATCTCGCGTATAGGAGCTACTACGTTCCTGTCAAGAGCGTAATCGATGGCGATTTGATTGAACGCTTCCTAGTATTGGGTCGGGATAAGCGGCGACCATCGTCGGTCAGTTACAAGGTAACTGGACGAGCGAGATGGTGGACGAAGCCATCTGGAACATGCGCGGCCTGTATGCGTTTTAAGCCGCGGGCTTCTCTGCGTTATAGTCATCACCTTGCACCCTGGCGTTTTCAGGTGAGAAAAATTTCTCACATGCGTTTACCGTCTGAACCAAGCAGCTTTGGCGTAGAGTTTCCATGGGAACTTGAATTGACTAGGTACGTAGATTATATTGATGATACCAATTCTTTCCCTTTTTTGCTCGGCTTGCCACCAACTGCGTTCCCTTGTCGTGTTCTCCTCCCAGATGGAGTTCAGTTGCATCTCCAACACTAGGTATCAATTGTTCCTTCACTTAGGCACTCTCGTACCAACATCACAACGTCACCAGCACATGGCCCGAGTCGTAAAACCACAGTACACAATATTGTCGCACACCCTACTATGACTATACACTTTCCCATAGTGGCGGTACTATTAGAGAAGTCCTGTTTTCATAAACATGAAGAGGCATAAAGGAACGAAGTCGGAGATCGCTTGATAGAACCTTCAAGAACAACATTCAAACTCAAAAATGGTGAGGCGACGAGCGAGCCGCGATGTCACCGCGGCACTTGGCGGGCACTTTGGCGGGCATTTGTTAACGATAGCGGCGGCATTCCGCGCCGCACGTGCAGGAAGCTTGCAAGCATTGCCGTTGCTCTTCGCAGCATCCGGCTGTCTCTCCGCTTTATATCTGCCTTCTGCGCTCGAGGGGCTTCATTCCCAGCATCGCCTGCGTTGGCTGCAGAAATGTCCAGCGAGCCCGATCTGCACAGGCCATCTCGCTCAAACCGTCTCCGTTTCATACGCACCCGCAGGCCTCGCGTGGCTTCAGTCCGTACCCCACCCCCAGCCACTTCGAGCATGCCTGTTGGATTTGCTAAAGCCGACGGTGCTAGCACCGCTGTTGAGACCTCGCAGCCTCGACGGCGCCGACGACAGCCACGCGCGCCATGTGACCGGCTCCCAAGATGTGGAGAGGCAATCGCTCCCGCAATACACGCCTGAAAACGACCCGTACCGGCTCGCCGACGCGCTGAAGCCCGAGGAAGAGCTCGCCCAGATACGCGCAAACACGTCGCGGGAAGCGCGATGGCTTCGGACCCATCACGCTCAACGCGAAGGCCACCCGCGCCCGCAAGCTGGAGAAGTTCTACGAGAAGCAGAACGAGAACATCGAGCGGCTGCTGCCGCCTGTGGACGACCATGTGCGCGACGCAAAGGAAGAGGAGGGCGCGAACCATCTCGGCACAGGATCGCCGTCGGGTAGCTTTGCTGCGAACATCATTCTGGCAGTCCACAGCTCTACGCCGCCGCTCGTCCACGTCGCTGTCGCTGTTCACTACCATGGCAGACTCGCTCTTCGATCCGCTGTCCAACCTGACGCTCATCATGTCAGCTCGTGCCGTCAAGCGCGTCGACGGGCGCAAGTTCCCAGCGGGAAGGTACGCATCGAGAACGCCGGCAACATCTTCTTCTGCTTCATGATGATCACCGTCTCGGTCGTCATCATCGTTGAGTCGATCCGCGAGGTCGCAAACCCACAAGAGCGGCGACGTGAACGACTTCTACCTGCCTTCAGTCATCGCCGTAGCTATCGCTTTTGGGACAAAGTTCTCGCCTTCTTGTACTGCTGGGCGATACGGAACAAGTACAGCCAGGTGCGCATTCTGTGGGAAGACCACCGGAACGACTTGTTCATCAACGGCTTTCGGTATACCACAAGCGTGGGTGGGTCGAAGCTGATCTGGTGGCTCGACCCTGCTGGCGCCATGGTGTTGTCTGCTCTGATCATTTTCTCTCTGGTCGAGGACGGCATATTCGGAGTTCCAGCTGCTCATTGAGTGACTGCCGACACGCCTACGCTGCAGCTCATTACTTATATCTGTAAGTCTCCTCGTGGACATGTGAAGCTGTTTGTGTCTTACGAAACTGCAGCAATGACACATTCCCCCTTCATCAAGCAGATCGACACGGTGCGCGCTACCATTCCGGTCCCCGTCTAATCGTCGAAGTCGACATTGTCATGGACCATCAAGAGACCCTACAGAGCACACACGATGTCGCCGAGGGCGCTGCAGATCAAGCTTGAGAGTTTACCAGACGTCGAGCGCGCTTATGTAATAACGTAGACTATGAAACAGACCATGCGCCTGAGCACTTTGAAGAAGGAGCTGTAGAGCATGGATGGAGGAACCGGCCCACACGTTCCCGCTCGTGGCGAACGTGCATGTTCGCATAGCAACGGCTCAACGTCTGCCTCTTTGTCTATATTGCTTTTTGCGTTGGCCACCAGGGGTGCGCTTTCTCAAAAAGCGCTTCGGTTCAATGCTGGCTGGTACACAGGGTTGTATTATTGGCTCCTTCATTACGGATCTAGACATCTACACAATATAGACATTCGTTAATGCTATTGTAATACGATGCCATCAGACCTCCAGTCCACGTGGAATCTGTGAGCAAGACTGATGTTGACGTGCTACCCCACACTTGCGCCGCCCTGGCGTCTCCACGTGGTGTACCTCGACGAATGGCCGCCTTCTCCGTCCCTCCCATCCATCTTTATTCCTCCACACCATGATGTGTGCCTGCCGAGGGCGCTGACAGATGCGGGATGTCTGGCCGCAAGCATGGCTTATCGAGATTACGGGCCTGCGCGACGCTCAACCTCCGACCTGTTGTCTTGTTCCCGGACGGACCACGCCTTTCGTTCGTTGGAGTCCTACGTAGTGACCTAGTACGGGCGCGATGAGTCCCAACCTCCTCGCAAGCTTTTTTGGACGCATGGGGTTACAGGAGGAAGATCGCGATGTTTGCCTAAGAGCCATTCAACAGCTATACCCAGAGGATAGCGTAGCGGAATTCAAAGATCAGGGTATTGTTCGTTCACGTTGGTGGTCTTACCTCTTGCTCTTCGTTCAAACTTGCTTGGAGAGGACGATGAGTATATCGTGCAGATCCGTCCGGGACAGCACTCGCTCGATCTCAACATTGCGGATGCAGCGCGAAGATATACGGTGCGCTCGCGCCGCGGATGAAGGCATTGGAATGTGCGCTCCGGGGAATCTGAAAGCTGTTGAGATGGAGAGATTGACGGTGTGCCGCTTTCGACGGTCACCTTGCGCGAAGGAACGTGGAAACAACAAGTCACCCTCATACAGAGCTTCGCTAAATTCATCGCAATGGCGTGGCCTCCCTCTCCTGAACAGACCTCGCCGCGGTACGCAGCCTCAACGCCAACGCCGCTCTACCATCTACCTGCTGACCTCTGTAGAAACATCCGCTGCAGACACGCACCGAAGGCCAGTGGCTAGACCAGCACTGCACCGGCAAAGTAGGCAGGTTCTCATCCCCAGCTGCGAAAGCTCGCAGAGCAGCTTCCCAATGAAGCACTGAGGGCAAGAGCAAGGCACAAGCTCACGCAGCTGCTTGCAATCGAACGGTATCCCGTGGCTGAACCATGGCGATTTGATACCGACTAATATCCTGATTGACCCAGACTCGTGGGCTGTAACTGGACTGGTGGATTGGGCGGAGGCGGAGTGGCTTCCCTTTGGGACGTGTCTTTATGGGGGTGGAGCATCTTCTTGGGAGCTTGGTGGATGGAGGTGGGGAGACCGACTTGGAGATATCGCAAGGGAAGTGAGCGGCTAAGGGGTGTTCTGGGAGGTGTTGAGCCCAGGTTATCTGGGATGGTGAGCGGATGGAGGAGGTGATGTGCATGAGGGATGTGGGTGTGTTGCTTTGGTTTGGGTATGCGTGGGATGAGGGCGGATTGATCGGGTTGTCAATGAGGTGGTGAGTTATCCTTTGGCTTTGAGATGTATGCTGACCTTCGTAGGACGATGCAGAAGAGGTTACCTGTCTACAAGCATTCTTGATGTGGCGTGAACAGTCGCTTGGACGGTGTTAACAATGTATCGCCTAGTATCCGTCCATGCACTGTGTCTTTCATTCGTGTATGAAGTTTTATTGTACCATCGCGAGGAGGAGCCAGGAACATGACGTGAATTGATATTCGGTGGCAGCTGTCCTGATAGTGCCCATGTTATCGTCCATTTTGGACCTTTACCTGCGGTTTTCGTATAGCTCCTGTCTGGTAGTCGTACACATGTAACGCGGCGAGCTATCGATGTTTGGATTCGTGGCCGCGACTTCCGTTTTGGTCACTCACCTTGCACCTTCCTCAGAAAGTGACGTGGGCAAGGCAACAACAGAGCCTGACTCCTTGCGGCCTTCTTCTCCCCATCATCTCCTCTGTCTTCCATCACACAGTCTCTTTTCGCGATCCACTTTTTTTTGCCCGAAGGTGTCGCAGTGAAGCGAGGCGTGGTGCGACCAACTGTGTCACACTGCTAGAGCAGTACAAAGTAGCAGAACTCTGCTCTGTTTATGACAACAGCAGACAAAGGAGCCGGAAGAGAATGGCATCAATGGCGAGCGCCAGTGGTACGGCGCCACCTGCTACCGAAGGACCCGCGAAGCTGGACCACAGGAGACTGGAAACCGACACTACACACTCATCAAGACCTGAGAGGAGAGTGGAAATTCTGAGCCCGCAAGACAAACTACCACCTGCCAAACTCAAGCTCCAGGCTGCCAAAGATTGCTCCACAGCCAGCACCAATTAGTACTACACCTCGCAGATCTCTTCGGACCAGCAAGAATCTAGCGGAGCATGAGGCTGCACCAACTACAAGTGGCTCCAGAGCCTCTATCGAGAACGAAGTCCAATAGAAAGAGGATGCTACGACCGAAGCCTGCAGGTTCGCTCACTGTAGGCGAAATACCTCGGACGCTATGCGATGCCACAGATAGTGTTACGGAGCACGTGGAGGAGAGGGGGACCTGCACCACAGCAATGCGGTTTCGATCACTTCGCCAAATCTCGGGGATTTCACCTCACGATCAACCTAGGAAACGTGGATGCTCCTATTGACGTGGATGCGCCCCGTCACCACCGCCTCCGCATAGATTTGTCAATCGATCCGCCAACTACTATACCTCTGCCCTTGCAATACAGGCCTTCGAGACCAAACATCCCAGCAATACTTTTCACACCCAATGGGGCTGAGATCATCTCGGTAGGTTTCTGGCCACCAGAGTCACGACATCTACCGGAGTTACATCGATCGGAAAGACGCGCCTGCACCACCAGGGTTCCTAAACAGCAAAAGGAAACTCAGCGCGGAGGTTTCTGCGGGAAGAGCTCGGTCAAGGAAGCCTTTCAATGAGGTGAACATGCATCCAGCTTACGGAATGGATATGGGTATGAATGGTCTCATGGCTGGTCGGTATGCAACACCTTTGCACACGCGACGCCATATTTTATCCTCACGATTATAGGGCTTATACTCATTCGTACCATACCCTACATGGCTATCCAATTTTTCCTGTTCTGGACGAAGAGCATATCCGACAGCGAGCAGTACAGTTCGTCCTCGACCACTCACGCCCACGTCCACGCAAGCGTCGGCTCTCCGATGATCCTGATGAGACCTCGAGCTCAGAGTATGAAGATGCCAATGAGCAGCCAAAAAAGAAGAAACCCAAGGTTTCCCCGACGGTAGAGCGCCCTACAACTCCATCTGAGCCGTTGGATGAAGCGGCAGTGAGCACACCAGCACAGGCGTTTCGAAGACAACATCTTCGATCGTAATCTGAACCTGAACGAATTGGTCGAACATACAACTGCTCACTGCGTTGTTAATGACCTATCCCAGATCTGCAGATCAGAAGGGCTTGAGAGAAGACATCGCGATGTTGGCAACAGTGGCCGACAAGCGGTTGGCCAATTGGGTTTCTGCGGAGAATGAATTGACAAGAATACGCGGCAGTGGCTCACTTGGCTGCGACGCCTTCTCCGAATTTCGATGAATCGGGCATGGGGGAAGACGGCCGGATGAAGAAAATTGCTGATATAGCAATGGAGGCGGCAGAGACGCAGAAGAGGCAACAGGACGACGAGGTTGGGAGGTATCTGGCTGCTCATTCAAGTATCTGGGACAAAGAAAGTGGACAAGATGGTACAGAGCAGGATGCTCGTGTTGCTGGGGGAAAGGAGGGTGAAGATGAGAGGAACGACTCGGCGTGTGAAGAGGCGAAGCTACTTTGGCTGGTGAAGATGCGGTTGTGCCTACAGAGCAGGCTTAGTGGAGGACGCCATCGGGTATCAGGTATCAGGTATCAGGTGCTAGGGATTGTGGACTGCGTGAACATAAGTGGGAAATGTAATCACGGCAGAGGTTGCTGAACAAGCCAATAGCCACACCTAACCGAAACAATGACCGCCAGGAACAGAGATGAATGTGCTGTATCCAATCGTATTATCGCCATCCACTTCCCCCGCTACGGCCCAAGAGCGATGGATGGGTGGTGTCCGTCCGCGAAAGCCATGGGATGATTGCACTCGAGAGGTTTTCCTCGAACAAGCGCTTGCGCTGGCCCAGGTCGCAAATAACAAGAACAGATCCTGCGCGTGATGCAGCAGCTTCTACTAGCCCATGAGAACCCGGCGTCGCATGATGTGCAAGCAGGAGAGCTTGCGATGGACCTCTTAGCAGATATCTTCTGCCGTGTGTTGCCCCAGTATGCAGAACAGCAACCCTCAAAACCGAATAGGCTGCTCTTGAATCTGAGTACGATTGGCTCTTTTTGAGGCAGCACTTGGTAGGACACGTCTCGTCACCGACTGTGCATCCTGTTAAGATGGATGGACCCTCGAGGACGCTGAGTCGCCTTATGCAGGTGGATCAGCCCTATGTATGCATTGTCGATGCAGGCGGCTTCGCTTAAAGGAGCTGCCGCGTCCTATTTGAGTCGCGCGGGCATCATATGCCGCCGTTGTTCGTCTGGCTTGATCTTGAAGAAAAAGTCTCCATTCGGGCTGTTTCCTCAAACTGTTTGTCGCGTTGCTCGGCGCACGCACGCAGCTTCCCGCCATGGATGGTTTTTCGGCGGCGAGCCCAGCCGCGTCAACAAAACGACGACGCGACGCTTCTCTCAGTCAGTCACTGAGAGCATGAGCCTGCACTCAACGGCCGCCAACACGCCCTCCATAACTACGCCGCGCCGACCTTCCAGCGTCATGAGCATGCGCAGGTCTGAGTCGCCTGCGTTTGGCAGGTGAGTTGCCCCAGGATACACAATACATAGGCCGACCGTACAGGAAAACTGACTATCCTAGGAAATCTTCAACCATCTCCTGCGCGCCCCCGCGTCTAGCCCTACTGTCCCCCTCTCTCGTCGAGGGTCATTGCCCGAACATGCCATTGTCGCCCCTCGTTCTGCCTGAGAAGCCACCGCCTCGCGCCTGCGATATAGCTGAGGAGTGCTTCAAGAAGGAGCTGGCCCGGCATGAAGGCATGGCAGGCGCCGCGAACGCAGGCACAATCGTCATCATCCATGACCAGTGTTACGGCCACCGTTATGCGCGTCCGAAGACCACCAAGGCAACCTCCTGGCTACGATAATGGAGCGGCCAGAGCGGATTCTGGCGAGCGTACGTGGTATAGCAACCGCCTGTGTGCGCCTGGGAGAGCGGCATAGGAAGGCAGCAACCGCTGCGACCGAACTAAAAACCCGCCCGAACGCATCCCTTCAAGATTCGGAAGACGTCACGGATGGTAGCTCTGGATTCGCAGGTGGTGACCAACGTACACGGGACCAAGTGGATGGAGGAATTGAACAGTCATGCGAAAACGCTGGCCAGAAGCTTGCGTCGACGGGGAAAGAGCTCGCGCGGACCCGCCAGCGGTGCCAGGGCAGCCGCTGAAGGAGGCCTTCCATCCCATGGATCTATATCTTTCTCCGGAGTCACCGAACGCGTTGCAGGGGCGCTGGGCGGTGTGTTGATGCTGTAGACGCAGTGTTTCAAGGATCGAGCTTGGACAACGGTGTATCACGCGCCTTTCGTCTGTATTCGGCCACCGGGTCACCATTGCTCTGCGGAGTGGCTGTCTGGCTTCTTGCTGGCTGAACAACGTACACATCGGAATCGAACACGCTATGATGAATTACGGACTTACACATGCGGCAATCATCGATTTCGATCTACATCACGGAGACGGATCACAAGACATAGCGTGGGATCGAAACAAGAAAGTGCAGGGGATGCACAAGAACACGCCACACTGGAAGAAGACTCGATTGTTATTTCCAGCTTACACGATATCAACTCGTTTTCTTGCGAAGACGGGCGACGACGAGAAGGTGCAAGCGGCTAGTCTCTGCATTGACAACGCGCATGGACAGTCTATTTTGGAACATTCATCTTGAATCGTGGTCTACCGTGGAGGAGTTTTGCAGATTTATGAAGACAAATATCTCGTCTTGCTTGCTAAGGCTCGAAATATCTAACTCACCACACCAAGCGGTTGCGCATATCTCCGCACCATCCTACCCCGAAAGCGGCCATCTTTTTGTCTGCTGGATTCGATGCGAGCGAGCATGAGACGGGAGGCATGCAGCGACATGCTGTCAACGTTCCTACTGAGTTCTACGCCCGCTTTACCCGAGACGTGGTCCGCCTTGCCGAAGAAATCGATACAGGCGTCGATGGTCGGATTATCTCAGTTCTTGAGGGCGGGTATAGTGATAGGGCTTTATCGCGGGGTCCTGAGTCACCTCAGTGGCCTTTGCGACGGCCAAGGTACACAGACGTTGCCCCAATCTCGAGCCTTGCTCTCAATATGTCCCAACAGATCAACGGGATGGGCATTCCTGAGGACGTCCTCATGGGCTATGGGAGCCTGGGTTGACTCCCGTCACATACGACCTCTCTGGTGGGCCGAATCCCGCCTATTAGAGCTCGAAAATCTGGTGACGCGCCACCAAATGTGATCCCGAAGAAGGTGCGATCTGGGCCCATGGCGCATTTTTCGTCACCCACTCAATCGTTCACGGCGAAGGTCATCGATCCGTCGAAGCTCCAACGCAACTTTTCTGGAAGGTACGTCGGGATTCTGAGGGTGCTGTGTTACCCCA